>CM072991.1:0-48516 GCA_037013635.1 Plagiodera versicolora
AACCTAACCTAACCTAACCTAACCTAACCTAACCTAACCTAACCTAACCTAACCTAACCTAACCTAACCTAACCTAACCTAACCTAACCTAACCTAACCTAACCTAACCTAACCTAACCTAACCTAATCTAACCTAACCTAACCTAACCTAACCTAACCTAACCTAACCTAACCTAACCTAACCTAACCTAACCTAACCTAACCTAACCTAACCTAACCTAACCTAACCTAACCTAACTAACCTAACCTAACCTAACCTAACCTAACCTAACCTAATCTAACCTAACCTAACCTAACCTAACCTAACCTAACCTAACCTAACCTAACCTAACCTAACCTAACCTAACCTAACCTAACCTAACCTAACCTAACCTAACCTAACCTAACCTAACCTAACCTAACCTAACCTAACCTAACCTAACCTAACCTAACCTAACCTAACCTAACCTAACCTAACCTAACCTAACCTAACCTAACCTAACCTAACCCTAACCTAACCTAACCTAACCTAACCTAACCTAACCTAACCTAACCTAACCTAACCTAACCTAACCTAACCTAACCTAACCTAACCTAACCTAACCTAACCTAACCTAACCTAACCTAACCTAACCTAACCTAACCTAACCTACCTAACCTAACCTAACCTAACCTAACCTAACCTAACCTAACCTAACCTACCTAACCTAACCTAACCTAACCTAACCTAACCTAACCTAACCTAACCTAACCTAACCTAACCTAACCTAACCTAACCTAACCTAACCTAACCTAACCTAACCTAACCTAACCTAACCTAACCTAACCTAACCTAACCTAACCTAACCTAACCTAACCTAACCTAACCTAACCTAACCTAACCTAACCTAACCTAACCTAACCTAACCTAACCTAACCTAACCTAACCTAACCTAACTAACCTAACCTAACCTAACCTAACCTAACCTAACCTAACCTAACCTAACCTAACCTAACCTAACCTAACCTACCGAAGTCTGGATTAAGATGTGTACTCAAAGATGATCAATCCGAAATCATGAAATAGTTGGATGTATTTCGCTTCCAAAATGAATTTCATATGGAATCACCAGAAACATCGTCTTCACCGAACTATTCGATTCTGGCCGGAACAACGGTGGTCTCATGATGAATATTCATCGAAAACCAAATCGTCCTGGGATGTTTCCTGCAGAAATGATTTATCAACCACATTTTCATCTGATACGTCATTCCAATTTCTTGTCTGTCGAAAAGATGAGGATTCCATTTGGTGATCAAAAAACACGGTATTCCGTTGAATATCAATTTCAGACCGAAATCACAAATCTACTCGGAAATTCATCAGGAACACCGTTTCTGCTCGAATATAATATTTCGAGTAGTAAAAACGAAAAATCATCAGTAAGTACCGAAAAACCAGTTACCCATATAGAAATAAGAGAATTTCAGTAGTAGAAACGAAAAATCATCAGTAAGTACCGAAAAACCAGTTACCCATATAGAAATGAGAGAATTTCAAAGTTCACTAATTCCTCGGGAGATATGTTGAGAGCACCGTATCTGGTTGAATATCAAATATCAAAATGATGTTCAGGTATGATTAGAAATCGAGTATGATACGTGAGGAAATGAGAGAATCGTGATTTCGAATCATCGACCTAGGATTAAACAGTTTTCGATGATTCCGATGAATGGAATCATTGTTGTGACAAACTGTGAAATTCGAACGATACAATGAAATAATCCGATGATTCTGGTTGGAATTTGCATCGATATGACGGAAACTGTCGATGTAATACGAATGATTCGACCGAAATTGGTATTACAATGTGTACTCAATGAAATTTGAGTCGGAATCATGGAATATTAGGAGTTTTGGATGTATTCTACTCTCAACACGAATTTTATTTGGAATCATCAAAAACATTCGCTTCACCGAACTATTCGATTCTGGCCGGATCAACGGTGGTCTCACGATGAATATTCATCGAAAACCTAATCGTTCTGAGATGTTACCTGCAGAAATGTTTCACAACCACATCTTCATCTGATAACGTTGAAATACAACATTCCAATTCCTTTGTAGTCGAAAAGATGAGGATTCCATTTAGTGATCAAAAAACACGGTATTCCGTTGATAATCAATTTCAGACCGATATTACAAATCTACTCGGAAATTCATCGGCAACACCGTTCTTGCTCGAATATCATATTTCAAGTAGTACAAACGAAAAATCATCAGAAAGTAACGAAAAACCAGATATCCATATAAAAATAAAGAATTCCGAAGTTCACAAATTCTTCGGGAGATATGTTGAGAGCACCGTATCTGTTTGAATATCACCTTCTGATGAAAATCCAAAATAATGTTCAGGAATCATTGGAAATCGAGTATGATACGTGAAGAAATGGGAGAATCGTGATTTCGAATCATCGACCTAGGATTAAACGGTTCTTGATGATTCCGATGGATATAATCATTGTTGTTGTGACATAAACTGTGAAATTCGAACGATGCAATGAAATAATCCGATGATTCTGGTTGGAATTTGCATCGATATGACGGAAACTGTCGATGCAATACGGATGATTCGACCGAAATTGGTATTACAATGTGTACTCAATGAAATTTGATTCAGAATTATGAAATATCAGAATTTTTGGATGTATTCTGCTTTCAACACGAATTTTATTTGGAATCATCCAAAACATCGGCTTCACCGAACTATCCGATTCTGGCCGGAACAACGGTGGTCTCACGATGAATATTCATCGAAAACCAAATTGTTCTGGGATGTTTCCTGCAGAAATGTTTCATCAACCACATCTTTAACGGCATTCCAATTTCTTTTCAGTCGAAAAGATGAGGATTCCATTCAGTGATCAAAAAACACGGTATTCCGATGAAAATCAATTTCGGACCGACATTACAAATCTACTCGAAAATTCATCGGGAACACTGTTTTCGCTCGAATATCATATTTCAGTTAGTGAAAACAAAAAATCATCAGAAAGTATCTAAAAACCAGTTATCCATATAGAAAGAAGAAATTTCGAAGTTCACTAATTCCTCGGGAGATATGTTGAGAGCACCGTATCTGGTTGAATATCAGCTTCTGATAAAAAACCAAGATGATGTTCAGGTATGATTAGAAAACGAGTCTGATACGTGAGGAAATGAGAGAATCGTGATTTCGAATCATCGACCTAGGATTAAACAGTTTTCGATGATTCCGATGAATGGAATCATTGTTGTTGTGACATAAACTGTGGAATTCGAACGATACGATGAAATAATCCGATGATTCTGGTTGGAATTTGCATCGATATGACGGAAACTGTCGAATTCAAGGAGTTTCTCGATTGTTCATCGATGCAATACGGATGATTCGAAAGAAATTGGTATTACAATGTGTACTCAATGAAATTTGATTCGGAATTATGGAATATTAGAATTTTTAGATGTATTCTGCTTTCAACACGAATTTTATTTGGAATCATCAAAAACATCGGCTTCACCGAACTATTCGATACTGGCCAGAACAACGGTGGTCCCACGATGAATATTCATCGAAAACCAAATCGTTCTGGGATGTTTCTTCCAGTTATCCATATAGAAATGAAAGAATTTCGGAGGTCACAAATTCCTCGGGAGATATGTTGAGAGCACTGTATCTGTTTGAATATCACCTTCCGATAAAAATCCAAAATGATGTTCGGGAATGATTGGAAATCGAGTATGATACGTGAAGCAATGAGAAAATCGTGATTTCGAATCATCGACCTAGGATTAAACGGATTTCGATGATTCCGATGAATGGAATCATTGTTGTGACATAAACTGTTAAATTCGAGAGATACGATGAAATAATCCGATGATTCTGGTTGGAATTTGCCTCGATATGACGGAAACTGTGTACTGAATGTGTACTCAATGAAGTTTGATTCGGAATCATGGAATATTAAAATTTTTGGATGTATTCTGCTTTCAACACGAATTTTATTTGAAATCATCAAAAACATCGGCTTCGCCAAACTATTCGATACTGGCCAGAACAACGGTGGTCCCACGATGAATATTCATCGAAAACCAAATCGTTCTGGGATGTTTCTTCCAGGAATGTTTCATCAACCACATCTTCATCTGATAACGTTGAAATACGGCATTCCAATTTCTTTTCAGTCGAAAAGATGAGGATCCCATTTTGTGATCAGAAAACACGGTATCCCGTTGCAAATCAATTTCAGACCGAAATTACAAATCTACTCGGAGATTCATTGGGAAAACTGTTTTTGCTCGAATATCATATTTCAAGAAGTAGAAACGAAAAATCATCAGAAAGTACCGAAAATCTAGTTATCCATATGGAAATGGAAGAATTTCGAAGGTCACAAATTCTTCGGGAGATATGTTGAGAGCACCGTATCTGGTTGAATATCAACTTCTGATAAAAATCCAAAATGATAGTCAGGAATTATTGGAAATCGAGTATGATAAGTGAAGAAATGAGAAAATCGTGATTTCGAATCATCGACCTAGGATTAAACGGTTTTCGATGATTCCGATGAATGGAACCATTGTTGTTGTGACATAAAATGTGGAATTCGAAAGATACGATGGAATAATCCGATGATTCTGGTTGGAATTTGCATCGATATGACGGAAACTGTCGAATTCATGGAGTTTCTCGATTGTTCATCGATGCAATACGGATGATTCGACCAAAGTTGGAATTACAATGTGTACTCAATGAAATTTGACTCGGAATCATGGAATATTAGAATTTTTGAATGTATTCTGCTCTCAACACGAATTTTATTTGGAATCATCAAAAACATCGGCTTCACCGAACTATTCGATTCTGGCCGGAACAACGGTGGACTCACGATGAATATTCATCAAGAACCCATATCCTTCTGGGATGTTTCCTGCTGAAATGTTTCATCAACCAAATCTTCATCTGATAAAATTGAAATACGGCATTCCAATTTCTCTTCAGTCGAAAAGATGGGGATTCCATGGTGATTAAAAGACACTGTCTTCCGGTGAATATCAACTTCAGACCGTCATCACAAATCTACTCGAAAATTCATCAGGAACACTGTTTTTGCTCGAATATCATATTTCAAGTAGTTAAAACTGAAAATCATCAGAAAGTATCGAGAAACCAGTTATCCATATAGAAATGAAAGAATTTCGAAGTTCACAAATTCCTCGGGAGATATGTTGAGAGCACGGTATCTGGTTGAATATCACCTTCCGATGAAAATCCAAAATGATGTTCGAGAATGATTGGAAATCGAGTATGATACGTAAAGCAATGAGAAAATCGTGATTTCGAATCATCGACCTAGGATTAATAGGTTTTCGATGATTCCGATGAATGGAATCATTGTTGTTGTGACATAAACTGTGAAATTCGAACGATACGATGAAATAATCCGATGATTCTGATTGGAATTTGCATCGATATGACGGAAACTGTCGAATTTATGGAGTTTCTCGATTGTTCATCGATGCAATCCGGATGATTCGACCAATGATTTAATTACAATGTGTACTCAATAAAATTTGATTCGGAATCATGGAATATCAGAATTTTTGGATGTATTCTGCTTTCAACACGAATTTTATTTGGAATCATCAAAAACATCGGCTTCACCGAACTATTCGATTCTGGCCGGAACAACGGTGGTCTCACGATGAATATTCATCAAGAACCCATATCCTTCTGGGATGTTTCCTGCTGAAATGTTTCATCAACCAAATCTTCATCTGATAACATTGAAATACGGCATTCCAATTTCTCTTCAGTCGAAAAGATGGGGATTCCATGGTGATTAAAAGACACTGTCTTCCGGTGAATATCAACTTCAGACCGTCATCACAAATCTACTCGAAAATTCATCGGGAACACTGTTATTGCTCGAATGTCATATTTCAAGTAGTTAAAACTGAAAATCATCAGAAAGTATCGAGAAACCAGTTATCCATATAGAAATGAAAGAATTTCGAAGTTCACAAATTCCTCGGGGGATATGTTGAGAGCACTGTATCTGGTTGAATATCACCTTCCGATGAAAATCCAAAATGATGTTCGAGAATGATTGGAAATCGAGTATGATACGTAAAGCAATGAGAAAATCGTGATTTCGAATCATCGACCTAGGATTAATAGGTTTTCGATGATTCCGATGAATGGAATCATTGTTGTTGACATAAACTGTGAAATTCGAACGATACGATGAAATAATCCGATGATTCTGATTGGAATTTGCATCGATATGACGGAAACTGTCGAATTTATGGAGTTTCTCGATTGTTCATCGATGCAATCCGGATGATTCGACCAATGTTTTAATTACAATGTGTACTCAATAAAATTTGATTCGGAATCATGGAATATCAGAATTTTTGGATGTATTCTGCTTTCAACACGAATTTTATTTGGAATCATCATAAACATCGGCTTCACCGAACTATCCGATTCTGGCCGGAACAACGGTGGTCTCACGATGAATATTCATCGAGAACCATATCGTTCTGGGATGTTTCCTGCTGAAATGTTTCATCAACCACATCTTCAGATGATAACGTTGAAATACGGCATTTCAATTTCTTCTCAGTCGAAAAGATGAGGATTTCATTCAGTGATCAAAAAACACGGTATTCCGTTGAAAATCAATTTCAGACCGAAATCACAAATCTTCTCGGAAATTCATCGGCAACACCGTTTCTGCTCGAATATCATATTTTAAGTAGTAGAAATGGAAAACCATCAGAAAGTACTGGAAAACCCGTTATGCATATGGAAATGAAAGAATTTCGAAGGTCACAATGTCCTCGGGAGATATGTTGGGAGCACTGTATCTGTTTGAATATCACCTTCCGATAAAAATCCAAAATGATGTTCGGGAATGATTGGAAATCGAGTATGATACGTGAAGCAATGAGAAAATCGTGATTTCGAATCATCGACCTGGGATTAAACGGATTTCGATGATTCCGATGAATGGAATCATTGTTGTGACATAAACTGTTAAATTCGAGAGATACGATGAAATGATCCGATGTTTCTGGTTGGAATTTGCCTCGATATGACGGAAACTGTGTACTGAATGTGTACTCAATGAAATTTGATTCGGAATCATGGAATATTGAAATTTTTGGATGTATTCTGCTTTCAACACGAATTTTATTTGAAATCATCAAAAACATCGGCTTCGCCAAACTATTCGATACTGGCCGGAACAACGGTGGTCCCACGATGAATATTCATCGAAAACCAAATCGTTCTGGGATGTTTCTTTCAGAAATGTTTCATCAACCACATCTTCAGCTGATAACGTTGAAATACGGCATTCCAATTTCTTTTCAGTCGAAAAGATGAGGATCCCATTTTGTGATCAAAAAACACGGTATCCTGTTGCAAATCAATTCCAGACCGAAATTACAAATCCACTCGGAAATTCATTGGGAAAACTGTTTTTGCTCGAATATCATATTTCAAGTAGTAGAAACGAAAAATCATCAGAAAGTACCGAAAATCTAGTTATCCATATAGAAATGGAAGAATTTCAAAGGTCACAAATTCTTCGGGAGATATGTTGAGAGCACCGTATCTGGTTGAATATCACCTTCTGATAAAAATCGAAAATGATAGTCAGGAATGATTGGAAATCGAGTATGATACGTGAAGAAATGAGAAAATCGTGATTTCGAATCATCGACCTAGGATTAAACGGTTTTCGATGATTCCGATGAATGGAACCATTGTTGTTGTGACATAAAATGTGGAATTCGAACGATACGATGGAAAAATCCGATGATTCTGGTTGGAATTTGCATCGATATGACGGAAACTGTCGAATTCATGTACTTTCTCGATTGTTCATCGATGCAATACGGATGATTCGACCAAAGTTGGAATTACAATGTGTACTCAATGAAATTTGACTCGGAATCTTGGAATATTAGAATTTTTGGATGTATTCTGCTTTCAACACGAATTTTATTTGAAATCATCAAAAACATCGACTTCACCGAACTAATCTATTCTGGCCGGAACAACGGTGGTCTCACAATGAATATTCATCAAGAACCCATATCCTTCTGGGATGTTTCCTGCTGAAATGTTTCATCAACCAAATCTTCATCTGATAACGTTGAAAAATCATCAGAAAGTAACGATAATCTAGTTATCCATATAGAAATGGAAGAATTTCGAAGGTCACAAATTCCTCGGGAGATATTTTGAGAGCACCGTATCTGGTTGAATATCACGTTATGATAAAAATCCAAAATGATAGTCAGGAATGATTGGAAATCGAGTATGATACGTGAAGAAATGAGAAAATCGTGATTTCGAATCATCGACCTAGGATTAAACGGTTTTCGATGATTCCGATGAATGGAACCATTGTTGTTGTGACATAAAATGTGGAATTCGAACGATACGATGGAATAATCCGATGATTCTGGTTGGAATTTGCCTCGATATGACGGAAACTGTCGAATTCATGGAGTTTCTCGATTGTTCATCGATGCAATACGGATGATTCGACCAAAGTTGGAAGTACAATGTGTACTCAATGAAATTTGACTCGGAATCATGGAATATTAGAATTTTTGAATGTATTCTGCTTTCAACACAAATTTTATTTGGAATCATCAAAAACATCGGCTTCATCGAACTATTCGATTCTGGCCGGAACAACGGTGGTCTCACGATGAATATTCATCAAGAACCTATATCCTTCTGGGATGTTTCCTGCTGAAATGTTTCATCAACCAAATCTTCATCTGATAACGTTTAAATACGGCATTCCAATTTCTCTTCAGTCGAAAAGATGGGGATTCCATGGTGATTAAAAGACACTGTCTTCCGGTGAATATCAACTTCAGACCGACATCACAAATCTACTCGAAAATTCATCGGGAACACTGTTTTAGCTCGAATATCATATTTCGAGTAGTAAAAACTGAAAATCATCAGAAAGTATAGAGAAACCAGTTATCCATATAGAAATGAAAGAATTTCGAAGGTCACAAATTCCTCGGGAGATATGTTGGGAGCACTGTATCTGGTTGAATATCACCTTCCGATAAAAATCCAAAATGATATTCGGGAATGATTGGAAATCGATTATGATACGTGAAGCATTAAGAAAATCGTGATTTCGAATCATCGACCTAGGATTAAACGGATTTCGATGATTCCGATGAATGGAATCATTGTTGTTGTGACATAAACTGTGAAATTCGAACGATACGATGAAATAATCCTATGATTCTGATTGGAATTTGCATCGATATGACGGAAACTGTCGAATTTATGGAGTTTCTCGATTGTTCATCGATGCAATACGGATGATTCGAAAGAAATTGGTATTACAATGTGTACTCAATGAAATTTGATTTGGAATTATGGAATATTAGAATTTTCAGATGTATTCTGCTTTCAACACGAATTTTATTTGAAATCATCAAAAACATCGGCTTCACCGAACTATTCGATTCTGGCCGGAACAACGGTGGTTCCACAATGAATATTCATCGAAAACCAAATCGTTCTGGGATGTTTTCTGCAGAAATGTTTCATCAACCACATCTTCATCTGATAACGATGAAATACGGCATTCCAATTTCTTTTCAGTCGAAAAGATGAGGATTCCATTCAGTGATCAAAAAACACGGTATTCCGTTGAGAATCAATTTCGGACCGAAATCACAAATCTACTCGAAAATTTATCGGGAACACTGTTTTCGCTCGAATATCATATTTTAAGTAGTAAAAACGAAAAACCATCAGAAAGTACTGGAAAACTGGTTATCCATATAGAAATGAAAGAATTTCAAAGGTCACAAATTCCTCGGGAGATATGTTGAGAGCACCGTATCTGGTTGAATATCACCTTCCGATAAAAATCCAAAATGATGTTCGGGAATGATTGGAAATCGAGTATGATACGTGAAAAAATGAGAAAATCGTGATTTCGAATCATCGACCTAGGATTAAACGGTTCTCGATGATTCCGATGAATGGAATCATTGTTGTGACAAACTGTGAAATTCGAACGTTACGATGAAATAATCCGATGATTCTGGTTGGAATTTGCATCGATATGACGGAAACTGTCGAATTTATGGACTTTCTCGATTGTTCATCGATGCAATACGGATGATTCGACCAAAGTTGGAATTACAATGTGTATTCAATGAAATTCGAGTCGGAAATATGGAATATTAGAATTTTGTATTCTGCTTTCAACACGAATTTTATTCGGAATCATCAGAAACATCGGCTTCACCGAACTATTCGATTCTCGACGGAACATCGGTTTTTCCACGATCAATATCCATCGAAAACCAAATCGTTCTGGGATGTTTCCTGCAGAAATGTTTCATCAACCACATCTTCAGCTGATAACGTTGAAATACGGCATGCCAATTTCTTTTCAGTCGAAAAGATGAGGATTCCATTCAGTGATCAAAAAACACGGTATTCCGTTGAGAATCAATTTCAGACCGAAATTACAAATCTACTCGGAAAATCATCGGCAACACCGTTTTTGCTCGAATATCATATTTCAAGTAGTAAAAACGGAAGACCATCAGAGAGTACTGGAAAACCCGTTATCCATATAGAAATGAAAGAATTTCGAAGGTCACAAATTCCTCGTGAGATATGTTGGGAGCACCGTATCTGGTTGAATATCACCTTCCGATTAAAATCCAAAATGATGTTCAGGTATGATTAGAAATCGAGTATGATACGTGAAGCAATGAGAAAATCGTGATTTCGAGTCATCGACCCAGGATTAAACGGTTTTCGATGATTCCGATGAATGAAACCATTGTTGTGACATAAAATGTGAAATTCGAACGATACGATGAAATAATCCGATGATTCTGGTTGGAATTCGCATCGATATGACGGAAACTGTCGAATTCATGGACTTTCTCGATTGTTCATCGATGCAATACGGATGATTCGACCAAAGTTGAAATTACAATGTGTATTCAATGAAATTTTACTCGGAATCATGGAATATTGGAATTTTTGAATGTATTCTGCTTCAACACGAATTTTATTTTGAATCATCAAAAACATCGGCTTCACCGAACTATTCGATTTTGGCCGGAACAACGGTGGTCTCACGATGAATATTCATCAAGAACCCATATCGTTCTGGGATGTTTCCTGCAGAAATGTTTCATCAACCACATCTTTATCTGTTAACGTTGAAATACGGCATTCCAATTTCTCTTCAGTCGAAAAGATGGGAATTCCATGGTGATTAAAAGACACTAATTTCCGGTGAATATCAACTTCAGACCGACATCACAAATCTACTCGAAAATTAATAATAATAATTAATAATAATAATTAATAAATTTATGGAGTTCCTCGATTGTTCATCGATGCAATACGGATGATTCGACCGAAGTTGGAATTACAATGTGTACTCAATAAAATTTGATTCGGAATCATGCAATATTAGAATTTCTGCTTTCAACACGAATTTTATTTGGAATCATCAGAAACATCGGCTTCACCGAACTATTCATCGAAAACCAAATCGTTCTGGGATGTTTTCTGCAGAAATGTTTCTTCAACCACATCTCCATCAGATACGTCATTCCAATTTCTTGTCAGTCGGAAAGATGAGGATTCCATTTGGTGATTAAAAAACACGGTATTCCAGTGAATATCAATTTCAGACCGACATCACAAATCTACTCGAAAATTCATCGGGAACACTGTTTTTGCACGAATATCATATTTCAAGTAGTAAAAACTGAATATCATCAGAAAGTATCGAGAAACCAGTTATCCATGTAGAAATGAAAAATTCCGAAGGTCACAAATTCCTCGGGAGATATGTTGAGAGCACCGTATCTGGTTGAATATCACCTTATGATGAAAATCCAGAATGATGTTCAGGAATGATTGGAAATCGAGTATGATACGTGAAGCAATGAGAAAATCGTGATTTCGAATCATCGACCTAGAATTAAACGGTTTTCGATGATTCCGATGAATGGAATCATTGTTGTTGTGACATAAACTGTGAAATTCGAACGATACGATGGAATAATCCGATGATTCTGGTTGAAATTTGCATCGATATGACGGAAACTGTCGAATTTTTATGGAGTTTCTCGATTGTTCATCGATGCAATACGGATGATTCGACCAAAGTTGGAATTACAATGAATTACAATAAAATTTGATTCGGAATCATGGAATATTAGAATTTTTGGATGTATTCTGCTTTCAACACGAATTTTATTCGGAATCATCAAGAACATCGGCTTCACCGAACTATTCATCGAAAACCGAATCGTTCTGGGATGTTTCCTGCAGAAATGTTTCTTCAACCACATCTTCATCTGATACGTCATTCCAATTTCTTGTCAGTCGAAAAGATGAGGATTCCATTTGGTGATTGAAAACACGGTACTCCGGTGAAAATCAATTTCAGACCGACATCACAAATCTACTCGAAAATTCATCGGGAACACTGTTTTTGCTCGAATATCATAGTTCATGTAGAAAAAAAGAAAAATCATCAGAAATTACCGAAAAACCAGTTATCCATATAGAAATGGAAGAATTTGTAAGTTCACGAATTCCTCGGGAGATATGTTGAGAGCACCGTATCTGGTTGAATATCACCTTCTGATAAGAATCCAGAATAGTGTTCAGGAATGATTAGAAATTGAGTATGATACGTGAAGAAATGAGAGAATCGTGATTTCGAATCATCGACATTGGATTAAACGGTTCTCGATGATTCCGATGAATGGAATCATTGTTGTTGTGACATAAACTGTGAAATTCGAACGATACGATGAAATAATCCGATGATTCTGATTGGAATTTGCATCGATATGACGGAAACTGTCGAATTTATGGAGTTTCTCGATTGTTCATCGATGCAATACGGATGATTCGAAAGAAATTGGTATTACAATGTGTACTCAATGAAATTTGATTTGGAATTATGGAATATTAGAATTTTCAGATGTATTCTGCTTTCAACACGAATTTTATTTGGAATCATCAAAAACATCGGCTTCACCGAACTATTCGATTCTGGCCGGAACAACGGTGGTTCCACAATAAATATTCATCGAAAACCAAATCGTTCTGGGATGTTTTCTGCAGAAATGTTTCATCAACCACATCTTCATCTGATAACGATGAAATACGGCATTCCAATTTCTTTTCAGTCGAAAAGATGAGGATTCCATTCAGTGATCAAAAAACACGGTATTCCGTTGAGAATCAATTTCGGACCGAAATCACAAATCTACTCGAAAATTTATCGGGAACACTGTTTTCGCTCGAATATCATATTTTAAGTAGTAAAAACGAAAAACCATCAGAAAGTACTGGAAAACTGGTTATCCATATAGAAATGAAAGAATTTCAAAGGTCACAAATTCCTCGGGAGATATGTTGAGAGCACCGTATCTGGTTGAATATCACCTTCCGATAAAAATCCAAAATGATGTTCGGGTATGATTGGAAATCGAGTATGATACGTGAAAAAATGAGAAAATCGTGATTTCGAATCATCGACCTAGGATTAAACGGTTTTCGATGATTCCGATGAATGGAACCATTGTTGTTGTGACATAAAATGTGAAATTCGAACGATACGATGAAATAATCCGATGATTCTGGTAAGAATTTGGATCGATATGACGGAAACTGTCGAATTCATGGAGTATCTGGTTGAATATCACCTTCCGATTAAAATCCAAAATGATGTTCGGGAATGATTGGAAATCGAGTATGATACGTAAAGCAATGAGAAAATCGTGATTTCGAATCATCGACCTAGGATTAAATGGTTTTCGATGATTCCGATGAATGGAATCATTGTTGTTGTGACATAAACTGTGAAATTCGAACGATACGATGAAATAATCCGATGATTCTGATTGGAATTTGCATCGATATGACGGAAACTGTCGAATTAAGGAGTTTCTCGATTGTTCATCGATGCAATACGGATGATTTGAAAGAAATTGGTATTACAATGTGTACTCAATGAAATTTGATTCGGTATGGAATATTAGAATTTTTGGATGTATTCTGCTTTCAACACGAATTTTATTTGGAATCATCAAAAACATCGGCTTCACCGAACTATTCGATTCTTGCCGGAACAACGGTGGTCTCACGATGAATATTCATCAAGAACCTATATCCTTCTGGGATTCTTCCAATTTCTTGTCAGTCGGAAAGATGAGGATTCCATTTGGTGATTAAAAAACACGGTATTCCGGTGAATATCAATTTCAGACCGACATCACAAATCTACTCGAAAATTCATCGGGAACACTGTTTTTGCTCGAATATTATATTTCAAGTAGTAAAAACGAAAATTCATCAGAAAGTACCGAAAAACCAGTTATCCATATAGAAATGAAAGAATTTCGAAGTTCACAAACTCCTCGGGAGATATGTTGGGAGCACCGTATCTGGTTGAATATCACCTTTCGATAAAAATCCAAAATGATGTTCGAGAATGATTGGAAATCGAGTATGATACGTGAAGCAATGAGAAAATCGTGATTTCGAATTATCGACCTAGGATCAAACGGTTTTCGATGATTCCGATGAATGGAATCATTGTTGTTGTGACATAAATTGTGAAATTCGAACGATACGATGAAATATTCCGATATTTCTGGTTGGAATTTAAATCGATATGACGGAAACTGTCGAATTTCTGGAGTTTCTCGATTGTTCATCGATGCAATACGGATGATTCGACCGAAGTTGGAATTACAATGTGTACTCAATGAAATTTGATTCGGAATCATGGAATATCAGAATTTTTGGATCTTCATCCGATAACGTTGGAATACGGCATTTTTATTCCTTTTCAGTCGGAAAAAATTTGGTGATAAAAAGACACGGTATTCCGGTGAATATCAATTTCAGACCGACATCACAAATCTACTCGAAAATTCATCGGGAACACTGTTTTTGCTCGAATATCATATTTCAAGTAGTGAAAACAGAAAATCATGAGAAAGTATCGAAAAACCAGTTATCCATATGGAAATGAAAGAATTTCGGAGTTCGCAAATTTCTCGGGATATATGTTGAGAGCACCGTATCTGGTTGAATATCACCTTCCGATAAAAATCCAAAATGATGTTCGGGAATGATTGGAAATCGAGTATGATACGTGAAAAAATGAGAAAATCGTGATTTCGAATCATCGACCTAGGATTAAACGGTTTTCGATGATTCCGATGAATGGAATCATTGTTGTTGTGACATGAACTGTAAAAATCGAACGATACGATAAAATAATCCGATGATTCTGGTTGGAATTTGCATCGTTGTAACGGAAACTGTCGAATTTATGGAGTTTCTCGATTGTTCATCGATGCAATACGGATGATTCGACCGAAGTTGGAATTACAATGTGTACTCAATAAAATTTGATTCGGAATCATGCAATATTAGAATTTCTGCTTTCAACACGAATTTTATTTGGAATCATCAGAAACATCGGCTTCACCGAACTATTCATCGAAAACCGAATCGTTCTGGGATGTTTTCTGCAGAAATGTTTCTTCAACCACATCTTCATCAGATACGTCATTCCAATTTCTTGTCAGTCGAAAAGATGAGGATTCCATTTGGTGATTAAAAAACACGGTATTCCGGTGAATATCAATTTCAGACCGACATCACAAATCTACTCGAAAATTCATCGGGAACACTGTTTTTGCTCGAATATTATATTTCAAGTAGTGAAAACGAAAAATCATCAGAAAGTACCGAAAAACCAGTTATCTATATAGAAATGAAATAATTTCGAAGTTCACAAACTCCTCGGGAGATATGTTGGGAGCACCGTATCTGGTTGAATATCACCTTTCGATAAAAATCCAAAATGATGTTCGAGAATGATTGGAAATCGAGTATGATACGTGAAGCAATGAGAAAATCGTGATTTCGAATTATCGACCTAGGATCAAACGGTTTTCGAAGATTCCGATGAATGGAATCATTGTTGTTGTGACATAATCTGTGAAATTCGAACGATACGATGAAATAATCCGATGATTCTGGTTGGAATTTGCATCGATATTACGAAAACTGTCGAATATTTGGAGTTTCTCGATGTTCATCGATGCAATACGGATGATTCGACCGAAGTTGGAATTACAATGTGTACTCAATGAAATTTGATTCGGAATCATGGAATATCAGAATTTTTGGATGTATTCTGCTTTCAACATGAATTTTCTTTGGAATCATCAAAAACATCGGCTTCACCGAACTATTCGATTCTGGCCGGAACAACGGTGGTCTCACGATGAATAATCATCCAAAACCAAATCGTTCTGGGATGTTTCCTGCAGAAATGTTTCATCAACCACATCTTCATCCGATAACGTTGGAATACGGCATTTTTATTCCTTTTTAGTCGGAAAAAATTTGGTGATAAAAAGACACGGTATTCCGTTGAAAATCAATTTCGGACCGGAATTAGAATCTACTTAGAAATTCATCGGCAACACCGTTTTTGCTCGAATATCATATTTCAAGTGGTAGAAACGAAAAACCATCAGAAAGTACTGGAAAACCAGTTATCCATATAGAAATGAAAGAATTTCGGAGTTCACAAATTCCTTGGGAGATATGTTGAGAGCACCGTATCTGGTTGAATATCACCTTCCGATAATAATTCGAAATGATGTTCAGGAATGATTGGAAATCGAGTATGATACGTGAAGAAATGAGAGAATCGTGATTTCGAATCATCGACCTACGATAAAACAGTTTTCGATGATTCCGATGAATGGAATATTGTTGTTGTGACATAAACTGTGAAATTCGAACGATACGATGAAATAATCCGATGATTCTGGTTGGAATTTGCATCGATATGACGGAAACTGTCGAATTTATGGAGTTTCTCGATTGTTCATCGATACAATACGGATGATTAGATCAAAGTTGGAATGAATTACAATGAAATTTGATTCGGAATCATGGAATATTAGAATTTTTGGATGTATTCTGCTTTCACCACAAATTTTATTTGGAATCATCAAAAACATCGGCTTCACCGAACTATTCGATTCTGGCCGGAACAACGGTGGTCTTACGATGAATATTCATCGAGAACCAAATCGTTCTGGGATGTTGCCTGCAGAAATGTTTCATCAACCACATCTTCATCCGATAACGTTGGAATACGGCATTTTTATTCCTTTTTAGTCGGAAAAAATTTGGTGATAAAAAGACACGGTATTCCGGTGAATATCAATTTCAGACCGACATCACAAATCTACTCGAAAATTCATCGGGAACACTGTTTAGGCTCGAATATCATATTTCAAGTAGTGAAAACAGAAAATCATGAGAAAGTATCGAAAAACCAGTTATCCATATGGAAATGAAAGAATTTCGGAGTTCGCAAATTTCTCGGGATATATGTTGAGAGCACTGTATCTGGTTTAATATCACCTGCCGATAAAAATCCAAAATGATGTTCGGGAATGATTGGAAATTGAGTATGATACGTGAAGCAATGAGAAAATCGTGATTTCGAATCATCGACCTAGGATTAAACGGTTTTCGATGATTCCGATGAATGGAATCATTGTTGTTGTGACATGAACTGTAAAAATCGAACGATACGATAAAATAATCCGATGATTCTGGTTGGAATTTGCATCGTTGTAACGGAAACTGTCGAATTTATGGAGTTTCTCGATTGTTCATCGATGCAATACGGATGATTCGACCGAAGTTGGAATTACAATGTGTACTCAATAAAATTTGATTCGGAATCATGCAATATCAGAATTTCTGCTTTCAACACGAATTTTATTTGGAATCATCAGAAACATCGGCTTCACCGAACTATTCATCGAAAACCAAATCGTTCTGGGATGTTTTCTGCAGAAATGTTTCATCAACCACATCTTCATCTGATACGGCATTCCAATTTCTTTTCAGTCGAAAAGATGAGGATTCCATTCAGTGATCAAAAAAACACGGTATTCCGTTGAGAATCAATTTCAGACCGGAATTACAAATCTACTCGGAAATTCATTGGGAAAACTGTTTTTGCTCGATTATCATATTTCAAGTAGTAAGAACGAAAAATCATCAGAAAGTACCGAAAATCCAGTTATCCATATAGAAATGAAAGAATTTCAAAGGTCACAAATTCCTCGGGAGATATGTTGAGAGCACCGTATCTGGTTGAATATCACCTTCCGATAAAAATCCAAAATGATGTTCGGGAATGATTGGAAATCGAGTATGATACGTGAAAAAATGAGAAAATCGTGATTTCGAATCATCGACCTAGGATTAAACGGTTTTCGATGATTCCGATGAATGGAACCATTGTTGTTGTGACATAAAATGTGAAATTCGAACGATACGATGAAATAATCCGATGATTCTGGTAAGAATTTGGATCGATATGACGGAAACTGTCGAATTCATGGAGTTTCTCGATTGTTCATCGATGCAATACGGATGATTCGACCAAAGTTGGAATTACAATGTGTACTCATTGAAATTTGACTCGGGATCATGGAATATTAGATTTTTTGAATGTATTCTGCTTTCAACACGAATTTTATTTGGAATCATCAAAAAATCGGCTTCACCGAACTATTCGATTCTGGCCGGAACAACGGTGGTCTCACGATGGATATTCATCAAGAACCCATATCGTTCTGAGATGTTTCCTGCTGAAATGTTTCATCAACCAAATATTCATCTGATAACGTTGAAATACGGCATTCCAATTTCTCTTCAGTCGAAAAGATAGGGATTCCATGGTGATTAAAAGACACTGTCCTCCGGTGAATATCAACTTCAGACCGACATCACAAATCCACTCGAAAATTCATCGGGAACACCGTTTTTGCTCGAATATCATATTTCAAGTAGTAAAAACTGAAAATCATTAGAAAGTATCGAGAAACCAGTTATCCATATAGAAATGAAAGAATTTCGAAGTTTACAAATTCCTCGGGAGATATGTTGAGAGCACTGTATCTGGTTTAATATCACCTTCCGATAAAAATCCAAAATGATGTTCGAGAATGATTGGAAATCGAGTATGATACGTAAGGCAATGAGAAAATCGTAATTTCGAATCATCGACCTAGGATTAAATGGTTTTCGATGATTCCGATGAATGGAATCATTGTTGTTGTGACATAAACTGTGAAATTCGAACGATACGATGAAATAATCCGATGATTCTGATTGGAATTTGCATCGATATGACGGAAACTGTCGAATTAAGGAGTTTCTCGATTGTTCATCGATGCAATACGGATGATTCGAAAGAAATTGGTATTACAATGTGTTCTCAATGAAATTTGATTCGGTATGGAATATTAGAATTTTTGGATGTATTCTGCTTTCAACACGAATTTTATTTGGAATCATCAAAAACATCGGCTTCACCGAACTATTCGATTCTTGCCGGAACAACAGTGGTCTCACGATGAATATTCATCGAAAACCAAATCGTTCTGAGATGTTTCCTGCAGAAATGTTTCATCAAAAACATCTTCATCTGATAACGTTGAAATACGGCATTCCGATTCCTTTTTAGTCGAAAAGATGAGGATTCCATTTAGTGATCAAAAACACGGTATTCCGTTGATAATCAATTTCAGACCGATATCACAAATCTACTCGGAAATTCATCGGCAACACCGTTTTTGCTCGAATATATTTCAAGTAGTAAAAACGAAAAATCATCAGAAAGTAACGAAAAACCAGTTTTCCATATAAAAATAAAGAGTTCCGAAGTTCACAAATTCTTCGGGAGATATGTTGGGAGCACCGTATCTGGTTGAATATCACCTTTCGATAAAAATCCAAAATGATGTTCGAGAATGATTGGAAATCGAGTATGATACGTGAAGCAATGAGAAAATCGTGATTTCGAATTATCGACCTAGGATCAAACGGTTTTCGATGATTCCGATGAATGGAATCATTGTTGTTGTGACATAATCTGTGAAATTCGAACGATACGATGAAATAATCCGATGATTCTGGTTGGAATTTGCATCGATATCACGAAAACTGTCGAATATTTGGAGTTTCTCGATGTTCATCGATGCAATACGGATGATTCGACCGAAGTTGGAATTACAATGTGTACTCAATGAAATTTGATTCGGAATCATGGAATATCAGAATTTTTGGATGTATTCTGCTTTCAACATGAATTTTCTTTGGAATCATCAAAAACATTCGCTTCACCGAACCATTCGATTCTGGCCGGAACAACGGTGGTTCACGATGAATATTCATCGAAAACCAAATCGTTCTGGGATGTTTCCTGCAGAAATGTTTCATCAACCACATCTTCATCTGATACGGCATTCCAATTTCTTTTCAGTCGAAAAGATGAGGATTCCATTCAGTGATCAAAAAAACACGGTATTCCGTTAAAAATCAATTTCAGACCGGAATTACAAATCTACTCGGAAATTCATTGGGAAAACTGTTTTTGCTCGATTATCATATTTCAAGTAGTAAGAACGAAAAATCATCAGAAAGTACCGAAAATCCAGTTATCCATATAGAAATGAGAGAATTTCGAAGGTCACAAATTTCTCGGGAGATATGTTGAGAGCACCGTATCTGGTTGAATATCACCTTCCGATAAAAATCCAAAATGATGTTCGGGAATGATTGGAAATCGAGTATGATACGTGAAAAAATGAGAAAATCGTGATTTCGAATCATCGACCTAGGATTAAACGGTTTTCGATGATTCCGATGAATGGAACCATTGTTGTTGTGACATAAAATGTGAAATTCGAACGATACGATGAAATAATCCGATGATTCTGGTAAGAATTTGGATCGATATGACGGAAACTGTCGAATTCATGGAGTTTCTCGATTGTTCATCGATGCAATACGGATGATTCGACCAAAGTTGGAATTACAATGTGTACTCATTGAAATTTGACTCGGGATCATGGAATATTAGAATTTTTGAATGTATTCTGCTTTCAACACGAATTTTATTTGGAATCATCAAAAAATCGGCTTCACCGAACTATTCGATTCTGGCCGGAACAACGGTGGTCTCACGATGGATATTCATCGAAAACCAAATCGTTCTGAGATGTTTCCTGCAGAAATGTTTCATCAAAAACATCTTCATCTGATAACGTTGAAATACGGCATTCCGATTCCTTTTTAGTCGAAAAGATGAGGATTCCATTCAGTGATCAAAAACACGGTATTCCGTTGATAATCAATTTCAGACCGATATCACAAATCTACTCGGAAATTCATCGGCAACACCGTTTTTGCTCGAATATATTTCAAGTAGTAAAAACGAAAAATCATCAGAAAGTAACGAAAAACCAGTTTTCCATATAAAAATAAAGAGTTCCGAAGTTCACAAATTCTTCGGGAGATATGTTGGGAGCACCGTATCTGTTTGAATATCACCTTCTAATGAAAATCCAAAATGATGTTCAGGAATGATTGGAAATCGAGTATGATACGTGAAGAAATGAGAGAATCGTGATTTCGAATCTTCGACCTAGGATTAAACGGTTTTCGATGATTCCGATGGATGGAATCATTGTTGTTGTGACATAAACTGTGAAATTCGAACGATACAATGAAATATTCCGATGATTCTGGTTGGAATTTGCATCGATATGACGGAAACTGTCGATGTAATACGGATGATTCGACCGAAGTTGGAATTACAATGTGTACTCAATAAAATTTGATTCGGAATCATGCAATATTAGAATTTCTGCTTTCAACACGAATTTTATTTGGAATCATCAGAAACATCGGCTTCACCGAACTATTCATTGAAAACCAAATCGTTCTGGGATGTTTCCTGCAGAAATGTTTCATCAACCACATCTTCATCTGATAACGTTGAAATACGGCATTCAAATTTCTTTTCAGACGGAAAGATGAGGATTCCATTCAGTGATCAGAAAACACGGTATTCCTGTGAATATCAATTTCAGACCGACATTACAAATCTACTCGGAAATTCATCGGCAACACCGTTCTTGCTCGAATATCATATTTCAAGTAGTACAAACGAAAAATCATCAGAAAGTAACGAAAAACCAGATATCCATATAAAAATAAAGAATTCCGAAGTTCACAAATTCTTCGGGAGATATGTTGAGAGCACCGTATCTGTTTGAATATCACCTTCTGATGAAAATCCAAAATAATGTTCAGGAATCATTGGAAATCGAGTATGATCGAAAACCAAATCGTTCTGGGATGTTTTCTGCAGAAATGTTTCTTCAACCACATCTTCATCAGATACGTCATTCTAATTTCTTGTCAGTCGGAAAGATGAGGATTCCATTTGGTGATTAAAAAACACGGTATTCCTGTGAATATCAATTTCAGACCGACATTACAAATCTACTCGGAAATTCATCGGCAACACCGTTTTTGCTCGAATATCATATTTCAAGTGGTAAAAACGAAAAACCATGAGAAAGTACTGGAAAACCAGTTATCCATATAGAAATGAAATATTTCGAAAGTCACAAATTCCTCGGGAGATATGTTGAGAGCACCGTATCTGGTTGAATATCACCTTCTGATAAAAATCCAGAATGATTTTTGAGAATGATTGGAAATCGAGTATAATAAGTGAAGCAATGAGAAAATCGTAATTTCGAATCATCGACCTAGGATTAAACGGTTTTCGATGATTCCAATGAATGGAATCATTGTTGTTGTGACATAAATTGTGAAATTCGAACGATACGATGAAATATTCCGATATTTCTGGTTGGAATTTAAATCGATATGACGGAAACTGTCGAATTTCTGGAGTTTCTCGATTGTTCATCGATGCAATCCGGATGATTCGACCAATGTTTTAATTACAATGTGTACTCAATGAAATTTGATTCGGAATCATGGAATATCAGAATTTTTTGATGTATTCTGCTTTCAACATGAATTTTCTTTGGAATCATCAAAAACATCGGCTTCACCGAACTATTCGATTCTGGCCGGAACAACGGTGGTCTCACGATGAATAATCATCCAAAACCAAATCGTTCTGGGATGTTTCCTTCAGAAATGTTTCATCAACCACATCTTGCAGTGATCAAAAAACACGGTATTCCGTTGAAAATCAATTTCAGACCGAAATTACAAATCTATTCGGAAATTCATCGGGAAAACTGTTTTTGCTCGATTATCATATTTCAAGTAGTAAGAACGAAAAATCATCAGAAAGTACCGAAAATCCAGTTATCCATATAGAAATGGAAGAATTTCAAAGTTCACGAATTCCTCGGGAGATATGTTGAGAGCACCGTATCTGGTTGAATATCACCTTCTGATAAAAATCCAGAATAGTGTTCAGGAATGATTAGAAATTGAGTAAGATACGTGAAGAAATGGGAGAATCGTGATTTCGAATCATCGACATTGGATTAAACGGTTTTCGATGATTCCGATGAATGGAATCATTGTTGTGACATAAACTGTGAAATTCGAACGATACGATGAAATAATCCGATGATTCTGGTTGGAATTTGCATCGATATGACGGAAACTGTCGAATTTATGGAGTTTCTCGATTGTTCATCGATGCAATACGGATGATTAGATCAAAGTTGGAATGAATTACAATGAAATTTGATTCGGAATCATGGAATATTAGAATTTTTGGATGTATTCTGCTTTCACCACAAATTTTATTTGGAATCATCAAAAACATCGGCTTCACCGAACTATTCGATTCTGGCCGGAACAACGGTGGTCTTACGATGAATATTCATCGAGAACCAAATCGTTCTGGGATGTTGCCTGCAGAAATGTATCATCAACCAAATCTTCATCTGATAACGTTGAAATACGGCAGGATTCCATTTGGTGATTAAAAAACACGGTATTCCGGTGAATATCAATTTCAGACCGACATCACAAATCTACTCGAAAATTCATCGGGAACACTGTTTTTGCTCGAATATTATATTTCAAGTAGTAAAAACGAAAAATCATCAGAAAGTACCGAAAAACCAGTTATCTATATAGAAATGAAAGAATTTCGAAGTTCACAAACTCCTCGGGAGATATGTTGGGAGCACCGTATCTGGTTGAATATCACCTTTCGATAAAAATCCAAAATGATGTTCAAGAATGATTGGAAATCGAGTATGATACGTGAAGCAATTAGAAAATCGTGATTTCGAATCATCGACCTAGGATCAAACGGTTTTCGATGATTCCGATGAATGGAATCATTGTTGTTGTGACATAAACTGTGAAATTCGAACGATACGATGGAATAATCCGATGATTCTGGTTGGAATTTGCATCGATATGACGGAAACTGTCGAATTCATGGACTTTCTCGATTGTTCATCGATGCAATACGGATGATTCGACCAAAGTTGAAATTACAATGTGTATTCAATAAATTTGACTCGGAATCATGGAAAATTGGAATTTTTGAATGTATTCTGCTTTAACACGAATTTTATTCTGAATCATCAAAAACATCGGCTTCACCGAACTATTCGATTCTGGCCGGAACAACGGTGGTCTCACGATGAATATTCATCAAGAACCCATATCGTTCTGGGATGTTTCCTGCAGAAATGTTTCATCAACCACATCTTTATCTGATAACGTTGAAATACGGCATTCCAATTTCTCTTCAGTCGAAAAGATAGGGATTCCATGGTGATTTAAAGACACTGTCTTCCGGTGAATATCAACTTCAGACCGACATCACAAATCTACTCGAAAATTCATCGGGAACACCGTTTTTGCTCGAATATCATATTTCAAGTAGTAAAAACTGAAAATCATCAGAAAGTATCGAGAAACCAGTTATCCATATAGAAATGAAAGAATTTCGAAGTCTACAAATTCCTCGGGAGATATGTTGAGAGCACTGTATCTGGTTGAATATCACCTTCCGATTAAAATCCAAAATGATGTTCGGGAATGATTGGAAATCGAGTATGATACGTTAAGCAATGAGAAAATCGTGATTTCGAATCATCGACCTAGGATTAAATGGTTTTCGATGATTCCGATGAATGGAATCATTGTTGTTGTGACATAAACTGTGAAATTCGAACGATACGATGAAATAATCCGATGATTCTGATTGGAATTTGCATCGATATGACGGAAACTGTCGAATTAAGGAGTTTCTCGATTGTTCATCGATGCAATACGGATGATTTGAAAGAAATTGGTATTACAATGTGTACTCAATGAAATTTGATTCGGTATGGAATATTAGAATTTTTGGATGTATTCTGCTTTCAACACGAATTTTATTTGGAATCATCAAAAACATCGGCTTCACCGAACTATTCGATTCTTGCCGGAACAACGGTGGTTCCACACTGAATATTCATCGAAAACCAAATCGTTCTGGGATGTTTCCTGCAGAATTTATGGAGTTTCTCGATTGTTCATCGATGCAATACGGATGATTCGACCGAAGTTGGAATTACAATGTGTACTCAATAAAATTTGATTCGGAATCATGCAATATTAGAATTTCTGCTTTCAACACGAATTTTATTTGGAATCATCAGAAACATCGGCTTCACCGAACTATTCATCGAAAACCAAATCGTTCTGGGATGTTTTCTGCAGAAATGTTTCTTCAACCACATCTTCATCAGATACGTCATTCCAATTTCTTGTCAGTCGGAAAGATGAGGATTCCATTTGGTGATTAAAAAACACGGTATTCCGGTGAATATCAATTTCAGACCGACATCACAAATCTACTCGAAAATTCATTGGGAACACTGTTTTTGCTCGAATATTATATTTCAAGTAGTAAAAACGAAAATTCATCAGAAAGTACCGAAAAACCAGTTATCCATATAGAAATGAAAGAATTTCGAAGTTCACAAACTCCTCGGGAGATATGTTGGGAGCACCGTATCTGGTTGAATATCACCTTTCGATAAAAATCCAAAATGATGTTCGAGAATGATTGGAAATCGAGTATGATACGTGAAGCAATGAGAAAATCGTGATTTCGAATTATCGACCTAGGATCAAACGGTTTTCGATGATTCCGATGAATGGAATCATTGTTGTTGTGACATAAATTGTGAAATTCGAACGATACGATGAAATATTCCGATATTTCTGGTTGGAATTTAAATCGATATGACGGAAACTGTCGAATTTCTGGAGTTTCTCGATTGTTCATCGATGCAATACGGATGATTCGACCGAAGTTGGAATTACAATGTGTACTCAATGAAATTTGACTCGGAATCATGGAAAATTGGAATTTTTGAATGTATTCTGCTTCAACACGAATTTTATTTTGAATCATCAAAAACATCGGCTTCACCGAACTATTCGATTCTGGCCGGAACAACGGTGGTCTCACGATGAATATTCATCAAGAACCCATATCGTTCTGGGATGTTTCCTGCAGAAATGTTTTATCAACCACATCTTTATCTGATAACGTTGAAATACGGCATTCCAATTTCTCTTCAGTCGAAAAGATGGGAATTCCATGGTGATTAAAAGACACTAATTTCCGGTGAATATCAACTTCAGACCGACATCACAAATCTACTCGAAAATTAATCGGGAACACTGTTTTTGCTCGAATATCATATTTCAAGTAGTAAAAACTGAAAATCATCAGAAAGTATCGAGAAACCAGTTATCCATATAGAAATGAAAAATTTCGAAGGTCACAAATTCCTCGGGAGATATGTTGAGAGCACCGTATCTGGTTGAATATCACCTTTTGATGAAAATCCAGAATGATGTTCAGGAATGATTGGAAATCGAGTATGATACGTGAAGCAATTAGAAAATCGTGATTTCGAATCATCGACCTAGGATCAAACGGTTTTCGATGATTCCGATGAATGGAATCATTGTTGTTGTGACAT
Source organism: Plagiodera versicolora (assembly GCA_037013635.1). Classification (NCBI taxonomy): domain Eukaryota; kingdom Metazoa; phylum Arthropoda; class Insecta; order Coleoptera; family Chrysomelidae; genus Plagiodera; species Plagiodera versicolora. The sequence goes on from CM072991.1 coordinate 26,960, forward strand.
AAACTGTGAAATTCGAACGATACGATGGAATAATCCGATGATTCTGGTTGAAATTTGCATCGATATGACGGAAACTGTCGAATTTTTATGGAGTTTCTCGATTGTTCATCGATGCAATACGGATGATTCGACCGAAGTTGGAATTACAATGTGTACTCAATGAAATTTGATTCGGAATCATGGTATATCAGAATTTTTGGAAGTATTCTGCTTTCAACACGAATTTTATTTGGAAAAATCAAAAACATCGGCTTCACCGAACTATTCGATTCTGGCCGGAACAACGGTGGTCTCACGATGAATATTCATCGAAAACCAAATTGTTCTGGGATGTTTCCTGCAGAAATGTTTCATCAACCACATCTTCATCCGATAACGTTGGAATACGGCATTTTTATTCCTTTTTAGTCGGAAAAAATTTGGTGATAAAAAGACACGGTATTCCGTTGAAAATCAATTTCGGACCGGAATTAGAATCTACTCGGAAATTCATCGGCAACACCGTTTTTGCTCGAATATCATATTTCAAGTGGTAGAAACGAAAAACCATCAGAAAGTACTGGAAAACCAGTTATCCATATTGAAATGAAAGAATTTCGGAGTTCACAAATTCCTTGGGAGATATGTTGAGAGCACCGTATCTGGTTGAATATCACCTTCCGATAATAATTCGAAATGATGTTCAGGAATGATTGGAAATCGAGTATGATACGTGAAGAAATGAGAGAATCGTGATTTCGAATCATCGACCTACGATAAAACAGTTTTCGATGATTCCGATGAATGGAATATTGTTGTGACATAAACTGTGAAATTCGAACGATACGATGAAATAATCCGATGATTCTGGTTGGAATTTGCATCGATATGACGGAAACTGTCGAATTTATGGAGTTTCTCGATTGTTCATCGATGCAATACGGATGATTAGATCAAAGTTGGAATGAATTACAATGAAATTTGATACGGAATCATGGAATATTATAATTTTTGGATGTATTCTGCTTTCACCACAAATTTTATTTGGAATCATCAAAAACATCGGCTTCACCGAACTATTCGATTCTGGCCGGAACAACGGTGGTCTTACGATGAATATTCATCGAAAACCAAATCGTTCTGGGATGTTTCCTGCAGAAATGTTTCATCAACCACATCTTCATCTGATAACGTTGGAATACGGCATTCCAATTTCTTTTCAGTCGAAAAGATGAGGATTCCATTCAGTGATCAAAAAAACACAGTATTCCGTTGAAAATCAATTTCAGACCGAAATTACAAATCTACTCGGAAATTCATTGGGAAAACTGTTTTTGCTCGATTATCATATTTCAAGTAGTAAGAACGAAAAATCATCAGAAAGTACCGAAAATCCAGTTATCCATATAGAAATGGAAGAATTTCAAAGTTCACGAATTCCTCGGGAGATATGTTGAGAGCACCGTATCTGGTTGAATATCACCTTCTGATAAAAATCCAGAATAGTGTTCAGGAATGATTAGAAATTGAGTAAGATACGTGAAGAAATGGGAGAATCGTGATTTCGAATCATCGACATTGGATTATACGGTTTTCGATGATTCCGATGAATGGAATTCATTGTTGTGACAATGTGAAATTCGAACGATACGATGAAATATTCCGATGATTCTGGTTGGAATTTAAATCGATATGACGGAAACTGTCGAATTTCTGGAGTTTCTCGATTGTTCATCGATGCAATACGGATGATTCGACCGAAGTTGGAATTACAATGTGTACTCAATGAAATTTGATTCGGAATCATGGAATATTAGAATTTTTGGATGTATTCTGCTTTCACCACAAATTTTATTTGGAATCATCAAAAACATCGGCTTCACCGAACTATTCGATTCTGGCCGGAACAACGGTGGTCTTACGATGAATATTCATCGAGAACCAAATCGTTCTGGGATGTTGCCTGCAGAAATGTATCATCAACCAAATCTTCATCTGATAACGTTGAAATACGGCATTCCAATTTCTTTTCAGTCGAAAAGATGAGGATTCCATTTGGTGATTGAAAAACATTGTATTCCGGTGAATATCAATTTCAGACCGACATCACAAATCTACTCGAAAATTCATCGGGAACACTGTTTTGGCTCGAATATCATATTTCAAGTAGTGAAAACAGAAAATTATGAGAAAGTATCGAAAAACCAGTTATCCATATGGAAATGAAAGAATTTCGGAGTTCGCAAATTTCTCGGGAGATATGTTGAGAGCACTGTATCTGGTTTAATATCACCTGCCGATAAAAATCCAAAATGATGTTCGGGAATGATTGGAAATCGAGTATGATACGTGAAGCAATGGGAAAATCGTGATTTCGAATCATCGACCTAGGATTAAACGGTTTTCGATGATTCCGATGAATGGAATCATTGTTGTGACATGAACTGTAAAAATCGAACGATACGATAAAATAATCCGATGATTCTGTTTGGAATTTGCATCGTTGTAACGGAAACTGTCGAATTTATGGAGTTTCTCGATTGTTCATCGATGCAATACGGATGATTCGACCGAAGTTGGAATTACAATGTGTACTCAATAAAATTTGATTCGGAATCATGCAATATTAGAATTTCTGCTTTCAACACGAATTTTATTTGGAATCATCAGAAACATCGGCTTCACCGAACTATTCATCGAAAACCAAATCGTTCTGGGATGTTTTCTGCAGAAATGTTTCTTCAACCACATCTTCATCAGATACGTCATTCCAATTTCTTGTCAGTCGGAAAGATGAGGATTCCATTTGGTGATTAAAAAACACGGTATTCCTGTGAATATCAATTTCAGACCGACATTACAAATCTACTCGAAAATTCATCGGGAACACTGTTTTTGCTCGAATATTATATTTCATGTAGTAAAAACGAAAATTCATCAGAAAGTACCGAAAAACCAGTTATCCATATAGAAATGAAAGAATTTCGAAGTTCACAAACTCCTCGGGAGATATGTTGGGAGCACCGTATCTGGTTGAATATCACCTTTCGATAAAAATCCAAAATGATGCTCGAGAATGATTGGAAATCGAGTATGATACGTGAAGCAATGAGAAAATCGTGATTTCGAATTATCGACCTAGGATCAAACGGTTTTCGATGATTCCGATGAATGGAATCATTGTTGTTGTGACATAAATTGTGAAATTCGAACGATACGATGAAATATTCCGATATTTCTGGTTGGAATTTAAATCGATATGACGGAAACTGTCGAATTTCTGGAGTTTCTCGATTGTTCATCGATGCAATACGGATGATTCGACCGAAGTTGGAATTACAATGTGTACTCAATGAAATTTGATTCGGAATCATGGAATATCAGAATTTTTGGATGTATTCTGCTTTCACCACAAATTTTATTTGGAATCATCAAAAACATCGGCTTCACCGAACTATTCGATTCTGGCCGGAACAACGGTGGTCTTACGATGAATATTCATCGAGAACCAAATCGTTCTGGGATGTTTCCTGCAGAAATGTTTCATCAACCACATCTTCATCTGATAACGTTGAAATACGACATTCCAATTTCTTTTCAGTCGAAAAGATGAGGATTCCATTCAGTGATCAAAAAAACACGGTATTCCGTTGAAAATCAATTTCAGACCGAAATTACAAATCTACTCGGAAATTCATTGGGAAAACTGTTTTTGCTCGAATATCAAATTTCAAGAAGTAAAAACGAAAAATCATCAGAAAGTACCGAAAAACCAGTTTTCCATATGGAAATGAAAGAATTTTGAAGTTCACAAATTCCTCGGGAGATATGTTGAGAGCACCGTATCTGTTTGAATATCAACTTCCAATAAAAATCCAAAATGATGTTCAGGAATGATTGGAAATCGAGTATGATACGTGAAGCAATGAGAAAATCGTGACTTCGAATCATCGACCTAGGATTAAACGGTTTTAGATGATTCCGATGAATGGAATTCATTGTTGTTGTGACAATGTGAAATTCGAACGATACGATGAAATATTCCGATGATTCTGGTTGGAATTCAAATCGATATGACGGAAACTGTCGAATTTATGGAGTTTCTCGATTGTTCATCGATGCAATACGTATGATTCGACCAAAGTTGGAATTACAATGTGTACTGAATGAAATTTGATTCGGAATCATGGAATATCAGAATTTTTGGATGTATTCTGCATTCAACCTGAATTTTATTTGGAATCATCAAAAACATCGGCTTCACCGAACCATTCGATTCTGGCCGAAACAACGGTCGTTCACGATGAATATTCATCGAAAACCAAATCGTTCTGGGATGTTTCCTGCAGAAATGTTTCATCAACCACATCTTCATCTGATAACGTTGAAATACGACATTCCAATTTTTTTTCAGTCGAAAAGATGAGGATTCCATTCAGTGATCAAAAAAACACGGTATTCCGTTGAAAATCAATTTCAGACCGAAATAACAAATCTACTCGGAAATTCATTGGGAAAACTGTTTTTGCTCGAATATCATATTTCAAGTAGTAAGAACAAAAAATCATCAGAAAGTACCGAAAATCCAGTTATCCATATAGAAATGGAAGAATATCGAAGTTCACGAAATCCTCGGGAGATATGTTGAGAGCACTGTATCTGGTTGAATATCACCTTCTGATAAAAATCCAGAATAGTGTACAGGAATGATTAAAAATTGAGTATGATACGTGAAGAAATGAGAGAATCGTAATTTCGAATCTTCGACCTTGGATTAAACGGTTTTCGATGATTCCGATGAATGGAATTCATTGTTGTGACATAAACTGTGAAATTCGAACGATACGATGAAATAATCCAATGATTCTGGTTGGAATTTGCATCGATATGACGGAAACTGTCGAATTTATGGAGTTTCTCGATTTTTCATCGATGCAATCCGGATGATTCGACCAAAGTTGGAATCATAATGTGTCATCATCGTCATCATCGTCATCATCGTCATCATCGTCATCATAGTCATCGTCATCATCGTCATCGTCATCATCGTCATCGTCATCGTCATCGTCATCGTCATCGTCATCGTCGTCATCATCGTCATCGTCATCGTCATCATCGTCATCGTCATCATCATCATCGTCATCATCGTCATCAACGTCATCATCGTCATCATCGTCATCATCGTCATCATCGTCATCATCGTCATCATCGTCATCATCGTCATCATCGTCATCATCGTCATCATCGTCGTCATCGTCGTCATCGTCATCGTCATCGTCATCGTCATCGTCATCGTCATCGTCATCGTCATCGTCATCGTCATCGTCATCGTCATCGTCATCGTCATCGTCATCGTCATCGTCATCGTCATCGTCATCGTCATCGTCATCGTCATCGTCATCGTCATCGTCATCGTCATCGTCATCGTCATCGTCATCGTCATCGTCATCGTCATCGTCATCGTCATCGTCATCGTCATCGTCATCGTCATCGTCATCGTCATCGTCATCGTCATCGTCATCGTCATCGTCATCGTCATCGTCATCGTCATCGTCATCGTCATCGTCATCGTCATCGTCATCGTCATCGTCATCGTCATCGTCATCGTCATCGTCATCGTCATCGTCATCGTCATCGTCATCGTCATCGTCATCGTCATCGTCATCGTCATCGTCATCGTCATCGTCATCGTCATCGTCATCGTCATCGTCATCGTCATCGTCATCGTCATCGTCATCGTCATCGTCATCGTCATCGTCATCGTCATCGTCATCGTCATCGTCATCGTCATCGTCATCGTCATCGTCATCGTCATCGTCATCGTCATCGTCATCGTCATCGTCATCGTCATCGTCATCGTCATCGTCATCGTCATCATCGTCATCATCGTCATCATCGTCATCATCGTCATCATCGTCATCATCGTCATCATCGTCATCATCGTCATCGTCATCGTCATCGTCATCGTCATCGTCATCGTCATCGTCATCGTCATCGTCATCGTCATCGTCATCGTCATCGTCATCGTCATCGTCATCGTCATCGTCATCGTCATCGTCATCGTCATCGTCATCGTCATCGTCATCGTCATCGTCATCGTCATCGTCATCGTCATCGTCATCGTCATCGTCATCGTCATCGTCATCGTCATCGTCATCGTCATCGTCATCGTCATCGTCATCGTCATCGTCATCGTCATCGTCATCGTCATCGTCATCGTCATCATCGTCATCATCGTCATCATCGTCATCATCGTCATCATCGTCATCATCGTCATCATCGTCATCATCGTCATCATCGTCATCATCGTCATCGTCATCGTCATCGTCATCGTCATCGTCATCGTCATCGTCATCGTCATCGTCATCGTCATCGTCATCGTCATCGTCATCGTCATCGTCATCGTCATCGTCATCGTCATCGTCATCGTCATCGTCATCGTCATCGTCATCGTCATCGTCATCGTCATCGTCATCGTCATCGTCATCGTCATCGTCATCGTCATCGTCATCGTCATCGTCATCGTCATCGTCATCGTCATCGTCATCGTCATCGTCATCGTCATCGTCATCGTCATCGTCATCGTCATCGTCATCGTCATCGTCATCGTCATCGTCATCGTCATCGTCATCGTCATCGTCATCGTCATCGTCATCGTCATCGTCATCGTCATCGTCATCGTCATCGTCATCGTCATCGTCATCGTCATCGTCATCGTCATCGTCATCGTCATCGTCATCGTCATCGTCATCGTCATCGTCATCGTCATCGTCATCGTCATCGTCATCGTCATCGTCATCGTCATCGTCATCGTCATCGTCATCGTCATCGTCATCGTCATCGTCATCGTCATCGTCATCGTCATCGTCATCGTCATCGTCATCGTCATCGTCATCGTCATCGTCATCGTCATCGTCATCGTCATCGTCATCGTCATCGTCATCGTCATCGTCATCGTCATCGTCATCGTCATCGTCATCGTCATCGTCATCGTCATCGTCATCGTCATCGTCATCGTCATCGTCATCGTCATCGTCATCGTCATCGTCATCGTCATCGTCATCGTCATCGTCATCGTCATCGTCATCGTCATCGTCATCGTCATCGTCATCGTCATCGTCATCGTCATCGTCATCGTCATCGTCATCGTCATCGTCATCGTCATCGTCATCGTCATCGTCATCGTCATCGTCATCGTCATCGTCATCGTCATCGTCATCGTCATCGTCATCGTCATCGTCATCGTCATCGTCATCGTCATCGTCATCGTCATCGTCATCGTCATCGTCATCGTCATCGTCATCGTCATCGTCATCGTCATCGTCATCGTCATCGTCATCGTCATCGTCATCGTCATCGTCATCGTCATCGTCATCGTCATCGTCATCGTCATCGTCATCGTCATCGTCATCGTCATCGTCATCGTCATCGTCATCGTCATCGTCATCGTCATCGTCATCGTCATCGTCATCGTCATCGTCATCGTCATCGTCATCGTCATCGTCATCGTCATCGTCATCGTCATCGTCATCGTCATCGTCATCGTCATCGTCATCGTCATCGTCATCGTCATCGTCATCGTCATCGTCATCGTCATCGTCATCGTCATCGTCATCGTCATCGTCATCGTCATCGTCATCGTCATCGTCATCGTCATCGTCATCGTCATCGTCATCGTCATCGTCATCGTCATCGTCATCGTCATCGTCATCGTCATCGTCATCGTCATCGTCATCGTCATCGTCATCGTCATCGTCATCGTCATCGTCATCGTCATCGTCATCGTCATCGTCATCGTCATCGTCATCGTCATCGTCATCGTCATCGTCATCGTCATCGTCATCGTCATCGTCATCGTCATCGTCATCGTCATCGTCATCGTCATCGTCATCGTCATCGTCATCGTCATCGTCATCGTCATCGTCATCGTCATCGTCATCGTCATCGTCATCGTCATCGTCATCATCGTCATCATCGTCATCATCGTCATCATCGTCATCATCGTCATCATCGTCATCATCGTCATCATCGTCATCATCGTCATCATCGTCATCGTCATCGTCATCGTCATCGTCATCGTCATCGTCATCGTCATCGTCATCGTCATCGTCATCGTCATCGTCATCGTCATCGTCATCGTCATCGTCATCGTCATCGTCATCGTCATCGTCATCGTCATCGTCATCGTCATCGTCATCGTCATCGTCATCGTCATCGTCATCGTCATCGTCATCGTCATCGTCATCATCGTCATCATCGTCATCATCGTCATCATCGTCATCATCGTCATCATCGTCATCATCGTCATCATCGTCATCATCGTCATCATCGTCATCATCGTCATCATCGTCATCATCGTCATCATCGTCATCGTCATCGTCATCGTCATCGTCATCGTCATCGTCATCGTCATCGTCATCGTCATCGTCATCGTCATCGTCATCGTCATCGTCATCGTCATCGTCATCGTCATCGTCATCGTCATCGTCATCGTCATCGTCATCGTCATCGTCATCGTCATCGTCATCGTCATCGTCATCGTCATCGTCATCGTCATCGTCATCGTCATCGTCATCGTCATCGTCATCGTCATCGTCATCGTCATCGTCATCGTCATCGTCATCGTCATCGTCATCGTCATCGTCATCGTCATCGTCATCGTCATCGTCATCGTCATCGTCATCGTCATCGTCATCGTCATCGTCATCGTCATCGTCATCGTCATCGTCATCGTCATCGTCATCGTCATCGTCATCGTCATCGTCATCGTCATCGTCATCGTCATCGTCATCGTCATCGTCATCGTCATCGTCATCGTCATCGTCATCGTCATCGTCATCGTCATCGTCATCGTCATCGTCATCGTCATCGTCATCGTCATCGTCATCGTCATCGTCATCGTCATCGTCATCGTCATCGTCATCGTCATCGTCATCGTCATCGTCATCGTCATCGTCATCGTCATCGTCATCGTCATCGTCATCGTCATCGTCATCGTCATCGTCATCGTCATCGTCATCGTCATCGTCATCGTCATCGTCATCGTCATCGTCATCGTCATCGTCATCGTCATCGTCATCGTCATCGTCATCGTCATCGTCATCGTCATCGTCATCGTCATCGTCATCGTCATCGTCATCGTCATCGTCATCGTCATCGTCATCGTCATCGTCATCGTCATCGTCATCGTCATCGTCATCGTCATCGTCATCGTCATCGTCATCGTCATCGTCATCGTCATCGTCATCGTCATCGTCATCGTCATCGTCATCGTCATCGTCATCGTCATCGTCATCGTCATCGTCATCGTCATCGTCATCGTCATCGTCATCGTCATCGTCATCGTCATCGTCATCGTCATCGTCATCGTCATCGTCATCGTCATCGTCATCGTCATCGTCATCGTCATCGTCATCGTCATCGTCATCGTCATCGTCATCGTCATCGTCATTGTCATCGTCATCGTCATCGTCATCGTCATCGTCATCGTCATCGTCATCGTCATCGTCATCGTCATCGTCATCGTCATCGTCATCGTCATCGTCATCGTCATCGTCATCGTCATCGTCATCGTCATCGTCATCGTCATCGTCATCGTCATCGTCATCGTCATCGTCATCGTCATCGTCATCGTCATCGTCATCGTCATCGTCATCGTCATCGTCATCGTCATCGTCATCGTCATCGTCATCGTCATCGTCATCGTCATCGTCATCGTCATCGTCATCGTCATCGTCATCGTCATCGTCATCGTCATCGTCATCGTCATCGTCATCGTCATCGTCATCGTCATCGTCATCGTCATCGTCATCGTCATCGTCATCGTCATCGTCATCGTCATCGTCATCGTCATCGTCATCGTCATCGTCATCGTCATCGTCATCGTCATCGTCATCGTCATCGTCATCGTCATCGTCATCGTCATCGTCATCGTCATCGTCATCGTCATCGTCATCGTCATCGTCATCGTCATCGTCATCGTCATCGTCATCGTCATCGTCATCGTCATCGTCATCGTCATCGTCATCGTCATCGTCATCGTCATCGTCATCGTCATCGTCATCGTCATCGTCATCGTCATCGTCATCGTCATCGTCATCGTCATCGTCATCGTCATCGTCATCGTCATCGTCATCGTCATCGTCATCGTCATCGTCATCGTCATCGTCATCGTCATCGTCATCGTCATCGTCATCGTCATCATCGTCATCACCGTCATTATCGTCATCATCGTCATCATCGTCATCATCGTCATCATCGTCATCATCGTCATCACCGTCATTATCGTCATCATCGTCATCATCGTCATCATCGTCATCATCGTCATCATCGTCATCATCGTCATCATCGTCATCATCGTCATCATCGTCATCATCGTCATCATCGTCATCATCGTCATCATCGTCATCATCGTCATCATCGTCATCATCGTCATCATCGTCATCATCGTCATCATCGTCATCATCATCATCATCGTCATCATCGTCATCATCGTCATCATCGTCATCATCGTCATCATCGTCATCATCGTCATCATCGTCATCATCGTCATCATCGTCATCGTCATCGTCATCATCGTCATCGTCATCGTCATCATCGTCATCGTCATCGTCATCGTCATCGTCATCGTCATCGTCATCGTCATCGTCATCGTCATCGTCATCGTCATCGTCATCGTCATCGTCATCGTCATCGTCATCGTCATCGTCATCGTCATCGTCATCGTCATCGTCATCGTCATCGTCATCGTCATCGTCATCGTCATCGTCATCGTCATCGTCATCGTCATCGTCATCGTCATCGTCATCGTCATCATCGTCATCATCGTCATCATCGTCATCATCGTCATCATCGTCATCATCGTCATCATCGTCATCATCGTCATCATCGTCATCATCGTCATCATCGTCATCATCGTCATCATCGTCATCATCGTCATCATCGTCATCATCGTCATCATCGTCATCATCGTCATCATCGTCATCATCGTCATCATCGTCATCATCGTCATCATCGTCATCATCGTCATCATCGTCATCATCGTCATCATCGTCATCATCGTCATCATCGTCATCATCGTCATCATCGTCATCGTCATCGTCATCGTCATCGTCATCGTCATCGTCATCGTCATCGTCATCGTCATCGTCATCGTCATCGTCATCGTCATCGTCATCGTCATCGTCATCGTCATCGTCATCGTCATCGTCATCGTCATCGTCATCGTCATCGTCATCGTCATCGTCATCGTCATCGTCATCGTCATCGTCATCGTCATCGTCATCGTCATCGTCATCGTCATCGTCATCGTCATCGTCATCGTCATCGTCATCGTCATCGTCATCGTCATCGTCATCGTCATCGTCATCGTCATCGTCATCGTCATCGTCATCGTCATCGTCATCGTCATCGTCATCGTCATCGTCATCGTCATCGTCATCGTCATCGTCATCGTCATCGTCATCGTCATCGTCATCGTCATCGTCATCGTCATCGTCATCGTCATCGTCATCGTCATCGTCATCGTCATCGTCATCGTCATCGTCATCGTCATCGTCATCGTCATCGTCATCGTCATCGTCATCGTCATCGTCATCGTCATCGTCATCGTCATCGTCATCGTCATCGTCATCGTCATCGTCATCGTCATCGTCATCGTCATCGTCATCGTCATCGTCATCGTCATCGTCATCGTCATCGTCATCGTCATCGTCATCGTCATCGTCATCGTCATCGTCATCGTCATCGTCATCGTCATCGTCATCGTCATCGTCATCGTCATCGTCATCGTCATCGTCATCGTCATCGTCATCGTCATCGTCATCGTCATCGTCATCGTCATCGTCATCGTCATCGTCATCGTCATCGTCATCGTCATCGTCATCGTCATCGTCATCGTCATCGTCATCGTCATCGTCATCGTCATCGTCATCGTCATCGTCATCGTCATCGTCATCGTCATCGTCATCGTCATCGTCATCGTCATCGTCATCGTCATCGTCATCGTCATCGTCATCGTCATCGTCATCGTCATCGTCATCGTCATCGTCATCGTCATCGTCATCGTCATCGTCATCGTCATCGTCATCGTCATCGTCATCGTCATCGTCATCGTCATCGTCATCGTCATCGTCATCGTCATCGTCATCGTCATCGTCATCGTCATCGTCATCGTCATCGTCATCGTCATCGTCATCGTCATCGTCATCGTCATCGTCATCGTCATCGTCATCGTCATCGTCATCGTCATCGTCATCATCGTCATCGTCATCGTCATCATCGTCATCGTCATCGTCATCATCGTCATCGTCATCGTCATCGTCATCGTCATCGTCATCGTCATCGTCATCGTCATCGTCATCGTCATCGTCATCGTCATCGTCATCGTCATCGTCATCGTCATCGTCATCGTCATCGTCATCGTCATCGTCATCGTCATCGTCATCGTCATCGTCATCGTCATCGTCATCGTCATCGTCATCGTCATCGTCATCGTCATCGTCATCGTCATCGTCATCGTCATCGTCATCGTCATCGTCATCATCGTCATCATCGTCATCATCGTCATCATCGTCATCGTCATCGTCATCGTCATCGTCATCGTCATCGTCATCGTCATCGTCATCGTCATCGTCATCGTCATCGTCATCGTCATCGTCATCGTCATCGTCATCGTCATCGTCATCGTCATCGTCATCGTCATCGTCATCGTCATCGTCATCGTCATCGTCATCGTCATCGTCATCGTCATCGTCATCGTCATCGTCATCGTCATCGTCATCGTCATCGTCATCGTCATCGTCATCGTCATCGTCATCGTCATCGTCATCGTCATCGTCATCGTCATCGTCATCGTCATCGTCATCGTCATCGTCATCGTCATCGTCATCGTCATCATCGTCATCGTCATCATCGTCATCGTCTATCATCGCATCGTCATCGTCATCGTCATCGTCATCGTCATCGTCATCGTCATCGTCATCGTCATCGTCATCGTCATCGTCATCGTCATCGTCATCGTCATCGTCATCGTCATCGTCATCGTCATCGTCATCGTCATCGTCATCGTCATCGTCATCGTCATCGTCATCGTCATCGTCATCGTCATCGTCATCGTCATCGTCATCGTCATCGTCATCGTCATCGTCATCATCGTCATCATCGTCATCATCGTCATCATCGTCATCATCGTCATCATCGTCATCATCGTCATCATCGTCATCATCGTCATCATCGTCATCATCGTCATCATCGTCATCATCGTCATCATCGTCATCATCGTCATCATCGTCATCATCGTCATCATCGTCATCATCGTCATCATCGTCATCATCGTCATCATCGTCATCATCGTCATCGTCATCGTCATCGTCATCGTCATCGTCATCGTCATCGTCATCGTCATCGTCATCGTCATCGTCATCGTCATCGTCATCGTCATGGTCATCGTCATCGTCATCGTCATCGTCATCGTCATCGTCATCGTCATCGTCATCGTCATCGTCATCGTCATCGTCATCATCGTCATCATCGTCATCATCGTCATCATCGTCATCATCGTCATCATCGTCATCATCGTCATCATCGTCATCATCGTCATCATCGTCATCATCGTCATCATCGTCATCATCGTCATCATCGTCATCATCGTCATCATCGTCATCATCGTCATCATCGTCATCATCGTCATCATCGTCATCATCGTCATCATCGTCATCATCGTCATCATCGTCATCATCGTCATCATCGTCATCATCGTCATCATCGTCATCATCGTCATCATCGTCATCATCGTCATCGTCATCATCGTCATCGTCATCGTCATCGTCATCGTCATCGTCATCGTCATCGTCATCGTCATCGTCATCGTCATCGTCATCGTCATCGTCATCGTCATCGTCATCGTCATCGTCATCGTCATCGTCATCGTCATCGTCATCGTCATCGTCATCGTCATCGTCATCGTCATCGTCATCGTCATCGTCATCGTCATCGTCATCGTCATCGTCATCGTCATCGTCATCGTCATCGTCATCGTCATCGTCATCGTCATCGTCATCGTCATCGTCATCGTCATCGTCATCGACATCGTCATCGTCATCGTCATCGTCATCGTCATCGTCATCGTCATCGTCATCGTCATCGTCATCGTCATCGTCATCGTCATCGTCATCGTCATCGTCATCGTCATCGTCATCGTCATCGTCATCGTCATCGTCATCGTCATCGTCATCGTCATCGTCATCGTCATCGTCATCGTCATCGTCATCGTCATCGTCATCGTCATCGTCATCGTCATCGTCATCGTCATCGTCATCGTCATCGTCATCGTCATCGTCATCGTCATCGTCATCGTCATCGTCATCGTCATCGTCATCGTCATCGTCATCGTCATCGTCATCGTCATCGTCATCGTCATCGTCATCGTCATCGTCATCGTCATCGTCATCGTCATCGTCATCGTCATCGTCATCGTCATCGTCATCGTCATCGTCATCGTCATCGTCATCGTCATCGTCATCGTCATCGTCATCGTCATCGTCATCGTCATCGTCATCGTCATCGTCATCGTCATCGTCATCGTCATCGTCATCGTCATCGTCATCGTCATCGTCATCGTCATCGTCATCGTCATCGTCATCGTCATCGTCATCGTCATCGTCATCGTCATCGTCATCGTCATCGTCATCGTCATCGTCATCGTCATCGTCATCGTCATCGTCATCGTCATCGTCATCGTCATCGTCATCGTCATCGTCATCGTCATCGTCATCGTCATCGTCATCGTCATCGTCATCGTCATCGTCATCGTCATCGTCATCGTCATCGTCATCGTCATCGTCATCGTCATCGTCATCGTCATCGTCATCGTCATCGTCATCGTCATCGTCATCGTCATCGTCATCGTCATCGTCATCGTCATCGTCATCGTCATCGTCATCGTCATCGTCATCGTCATCGTCATCGTCATCGTCATCGTCATCGTCATCGTCATCGTCATCGTCATCGTCATCGTCATCGTCATCGTCATCGTCATCGTCATCGTCATCGTCATCGTCATCGTCATCGTCATCGTCATCGTCATCTTCATCGTCATCGTCATCGTCATCGTCATCGTCATCGTCATCGTCATCGTCATCGCCATCGTCATCGTCATCGTCATCGTCATCGTCATCGTCATCATCGTCATCGTCATCGTCATCGTCATCGTCATCGTCATCGTCATCGTCATCGTCATCGTCATCATCGTCATCGTCATCATCGTCATCGTCATCGTCATCGTCATCGTCATCGTCATCGTCATCGTCATCGTCATCGTCATCGTCATCGTCATCGTCATCGTCATCGTCATCGTCATCGTCATCGTCATCGTCATCGTCATCGTCATCGTCATCGTCATCGTCATCGTCATCGTCATCGTCATCGTCATCGTCATCGTCATCGTCATCGTCATCGTCATCGTCATCGTCATCGTCATCGTCATCGTCATCGTCATCGTCATCGTCATCGTCATCGTCATCGTCATCGTCATCGTCATCGTCATCGTCATCGTCATCGTCATCGTCATCGTCATCGTCATCGTCATCGTCATCGTCATCGTCATCGTCATCGTCATCGTCATCGTCATCGTCATCGTCATCGTCATCGTCATCATCGTCATCATCATCATCGTCATCATCGTCATCATCGTCATCATCGTCATCATCGTCATCATCGTCATCATCGTCATTATCGTCATCATCGTCATCATCGTCATCATCGTCATCATCGTCATCATCGTCATCATCGTCATCATCGTCATCATCGTCATCATCGTCATCATCGTCATCATCGTCATCATCGTCATCATCGTCATCATCGTCATCATCGTCATCATAGTCATCATCGTCATCATCGTCATCATCGTCATCATCGTCATCATCGTCATCATCGTCATCATCGTCATCATCGTCATCATCGTCATCATCGTCATCATCGTCATCATCGTCATCATCGTCATCATCGTCATCATCGTCATCATCGTCATCATCGTCATCATCGTCATCATCGTCATCATCGTCATCATCGTCATCATCGTCATCATCGTCATCATCGTCATCATCGTCATCGTCATCATCGTCATCGTCATCGTCATCGTCATCGTCATCGTCATCGTCATCGTCATCGTCATCGTCATCGTCATCGTCATCGTCATCGTCATCGTCATCGTCATCGTCATCGTCATCGTCATCGTCATCGTCATCGTCATCGTCATCGTCATCGTCATCGTCATCGTCATCGTCATCGTCATCGTCATCGTCATCGTCATCGTCATCGTCATCGTCATCGTCATCGTCATCGTCATCGTCATCGTCATCGTCATCGTCATCGTCATCGTCATCGTCATCGTCATCGTCATCGTCATCGTCATCGTCATCGTCATCGTCATCGTCATCGTCATCGTCATCGTCATCGTCATCGTCATCGTCATCGTCATCGTCATCGTCATCGTCATCGACATCGTCATCGTCATCGTCATCGTCATCGTCATCGTCATCGTCATCGTCATCGTCATCGTCATCGTCATCGTCATCGTCATCGTCATCGTCATCGTCATCGTCATCGTCATCGTCATCGTCATCGTCATCGTCATCGTCATCGTCATCGTCATCGTCATCGTCATCGTCATCGTCATCGTCATCGTCATCGTCATCGTCATCGTCATCGTCATCGTCATCGTCATCGTCATCGTCATCTCATCGTCATCGTCATCGTCATCGTCATCGTCATCGTCATCGTCATCGTCATCGTCATCGTCATCGTCATCGTCATCGTCATCGTCATCGTCATCGTCATCGTCATCGTCATCGTCATCGTCATCGTCATCGTCATCGTCATCGTCATCGTCATCGTCATCGTCATCGTCATCGTCATCGTCATCGTCATCGTCATCGTCATCGTCATCGTCATCGTCATCGTCATCGTCATCGTCATCGTCATCGTCATCGTCATCGTCATCGTCATCGTCATCGTCATCGTCATCGTCATCGTCATCGTCATCGTCATCGTCATCGTCATCGTCATCGTCATCGTCATCGTCATCGTCATCGTCATCGTCATCGTCATCGTCATCGTCATCGTCATCGTCATCGTCATCGTCATCGTCATCGTCATCGTCATCGTCATCGTCATCGTCATCGTCATCGTCATCGTCATCGTCATCGTCATCGTCATCGTCATCGTCATCGTCATCGTCATCGTCATCGTCATCGTCATCGTCATCGTCATCGTCATCGTCATCGTCATCGTCATCGTCATCGTCATCGTCATCGTCATCGTCATCGTCATCGTCATCGTCATCGTCATCGTCATCGTCATCGTCATCGTCATCGTCATCGTCATCGTCATCGTCATCGTCATCGTCATCGTCATCGTCATCGTCATGTTCGTCATCGTCATCGTCATCGTCATCGTCATCGTCATCGTCATCGTCATCGTCATCGTCATCGTCATCGTCATCGTCATCGTCATCGTCATCGTCATCGGTCATCATCGTCATCGTCATCGTCATCGTCATCGTCATCGTCATCGTCATCATCGTCATCGTCATCGTCATCATCGTCATCGTCATCGTCATCGTCATCGTCATCGTCATCGTCATCGTCATCGTCATCGTCATCGTCATCGTCATCGTCATCGTCATCGTCATCGTCATCGTCATCGTCATCGTCATCGTCATCGTCATCGTCATCGTCATCGTCATCGTCATCGTCATCGTCATCGTCATCGTCATCGTCATCGTCATCGTCATCGTCATCGTCATCGTCATCGTCATCGTCATCGTCATCGTCATCGTCATCGTCATCGTCATCGTCATCGTCATCGTCATCGTCATCGTCATCGTCATCGTCATCGTCATCGTCATCGTCATCGTCATCGTCATCGTCATCGTCATCGTCATCGTCATCGTCATCGTCATCGTCATCGTCATCGTCATCGTCATCATCGTCATCATCATCATCGTCATCATCGTCATCATCGTCATCATCGTCATCATCGTCATCATCGTCATCATCGTCATTATCGTCATCATCGTCATCATCGTCATCATCGTCATCATCGTCATCATCGTCATCATCGTCATCATCGTCATCATCGTCATCATCGTCATCATCGTCATCATCGTCATCATCGTCATCATCGTCATCATCGTCATCATCGTCATCATCGTCATCATCGTCATCATCGTCATCATCGTCATCATCGTCATCATCGTCATCATCGTCACCATCGTCATCATCGTCATCATCGTCATCATCGTCATCATCGTCATCATCGTCATCATCGTCATCATCGTCATCATCGTCATCATCGTCATCATCGTCATCATCGTCATCATCGTCATCATCGTCATCATCGTCATCATCGTCATCATCGTCATCATCGTCATCATCGTCATCATCGTCATCGTCATCGTCATCGTCATCGTCATCGTCATCGTCATCGTCATCGTCATCGTCATCGTCATCGTCATCGTCATCGTCATCGTCATCGTCATCGTCATCGTCATCGTCATCGTCATCGTCATCGTCATCGTCATCGTCATCGTCATCGTCATCGTCATCGTCATCGTCATCGTCATCGTCATCGTCATCGTCATCGTCATCGTCATCGTCATCGTCATCGTCATCGTCATCGTCATCGTCATCGTCATCGTCATCGTCATCGTCATCGTCATCGTCATCGTCATCGTCATCATCATCGTCATCGTCATCGTCATCGTCATCGTCATCGTCATCGTCATCGTCATCGTCATCGTCATCGTCATCGTCATCGTCATCGTCATCGTCATCGTCATCGTCATCGTCATCGTCATCGTCATCGTCATCGTCATCGTCATCGTCATCGTCATCGTCATCGTCATCGTCATCGTCATCGTCATCGTCATCGTCATCGTCATCGTCATCGTCATCGTCATCGTCATCGTCATCGTCATCGTCATCGTCATCGTCATCGTCATCGTCATCGTCATCGTCATCGTCATCGTCATCGTCATCGTCATCATCGTCATCATCGTCATCATCGTCATCATCGTCATCATCGTCATCATCGTCATCATCGTCATCATCGTCATCATCGTCATCATCGTCATCATCGTCATCATCGTCATCATCGTCATCATCGTCATCATCGTCATCATCGTCATCATCGTCATCATCGTCATCATCGTCATCATCGTCATCATCGTCATCATCGTCATCATCGTCATCATCGTCATCATCGTCATCATCGTCATCATCGTCATCATCGTCATCATCGTCATCGTCATCGTCATCGTCATCGTCATCGTCATCGTCATCGTCATCGTCATCGTCATCGTCATCGTCATCGTCATCGTCATCGTCATCGTCATCGTCATCGTCATCGTCATCGTCATCGTCATCGTCATCGTCATCGTCATCGTCATCGTCATCGTCATCGTCATCGTCATCGTCATCGTCATCGTCATCGTCATCGTCATCGTCATCGTCATCGTCATCGTCATCGTCATCGTCATCGTCATCGTCATCGTCATCATCGTCATCGTCATCGTCATCGTCATCGTCATCATCGTCATCATCGTCATCGTCATCATCGTCATCGTCATCATCGTCAACAACGTCATCATCGTCATCATCGTCATCAACGTCATCAACGTCATCAACGTCATCATCGTCATCATCGTCATCATCGTCATCATCGTCATCATCGTCATCATCGTCATCAGCGTCCCCATCGTCATCATCGTCATCATCGTCATCATCGTCATCATCGTCATCATCGTCGTCATCGTCATCGTCATCGTCATCGTCATCGTCATCGTCATCGTCATCGTCATCGTCATCGTCATCGTCATCGTCATCGTCATCGTCATCGTCATCGTCATCGTCATCGTCATCGTCATCGTCATCGTCATCGTCATCTTCATCGTCATCGTCATCGTCATCGTCATCGTCATCGTCATCGTCATCGTCATCGTCATCGTCATCGTCATCGTCATCGTCATCGTCATCGTCATCGTCATCGTCATCGTCATCGTCATCGTCATCGTCATCGTCATCGTCATCGTCATCGTCATCGTCATCGTCATCGTCATCGTCATCGTCATCGTCATCGTCATCGTCATCGTCATCATCGTCATCATCGTCATCATCGTCATCATCGTCATCATCGTCATCATCGTCATCATCGTCATCATCGTCATCATCGTCATCATCGTCATCATCGTCATCATCGTCATCATCGTCATCATCGTCATCATCGTCATCATCGTCATCATCGTCATCATCGTCATCATCGTCATCATCGTCATCATCGTCATCATCGTCATCATCGTCATCATCGTCATCATCGTCATCATCGTCATCATCGTCATCATCGTCATCGTCATCGTCATCGTCATCGTCATCGTCATCGTCATCGTCATCGTCATCGTCATCGTCATCGTCATCGTCATCGTCATCGTCATCGTCATCGTCATCGTCATCGTCATCGTCATCGTCATCGTCATCGTCATCGTCATCGTCATCGTCATCGTCATCGTCATCGTCATCGTCATCGTCATCGTCATCGTCATCGTCATCGTCATCGTCATCGTCATCGTCATCGTCATCGTCATCATCGTCATCGTCATCGTCATCGTCATCGTCATCATCGTCATCATCGTCATCGTCATCATCGTCATCGTCATCATCGTCAACAACGTCATCATCGTCATCATCGTCACGTCTCAAGTCATCAACGTCATCATCGTCATCATCGTCATCATCGTCATCATCGTCATCATCGTCATCATCGTCATCATCGTCATCATCGTCATCACGTCCCCCATCGTCATCATCGTCATCATCGTCATCATCGTCATCATCGTCGTCATCGTCATCGTCATCGTCATCGTCATCGTCATCGTCATCGTCATCGTCATCGTCATCGTCATCGTCATCGTCATCGTCATCGTCATCGTCATCGTCATCGTCATCGTCATCGTCATCGTCATCGTCATCGTCATCGTCATCGTCATCGTCATCGTCATCGTCATCGTCATCTTCATCGTCATCGTCATCGTCATCGTCATCGTCATCGTCATCGTCATCGTCATCGTCATCGTCATCGTCATCGTCATCGTCATCGTCATCGTCATCGTCATCGTCATCGTCATCGTCATCGTCATCGTCATCGTCATCGTCATCGTCATCGTCATCGTCATCGTCATCGTCATCGTCATCGTCATCGTCATCGTCATCGTCATCGTCATCGTCATCGTCATCGTCATCGTCATCGTCATCGTCATCGTCATCGTCATCGTCATCGTCATCGTCATCGTCATCGTCATCGTCATCGTCATCGTCATCGTCATCGTCATCGTCATCGTCATCGTCATCGTCATCGTCATCGTCATCGTCATCGTCATCGTCATCGTCATCGTCATCGTCATCGTCATCGTCATCGTCATCGTCATCGTCATCGTCATCGTCATCGTCATCGTCATCGTCATCGTCATCGTCATCGTCATCGTCATCGTCATCGTCATCGTCATCGTCATCGTCATCGTCATCGTC
>CM072991.1:49016-89565 GCA_037013635.1 Plagiodera versicolora
AAGATTCCATTTGGTGATCGAAAAACACGTTATTCCGGTGAATACCATTTTCACACCGAAATCACAAATCTATTCGAAAATTCATCGGCAACACCGATTTTGCTCGAATATCAATTTTCAAGTAGTAAAAACGAAAAATCAGCATGTACTGGAAAACCAGTCATCCATATAGAAATGGGAGAATTTTGAAGTTCCCAAATTCCTCGGGAGATATGTTGAGAGCACCATATTTGGTCGAATATCACCTTACGATAAAAATCCGAAATAATGTTCAGGAATGATTAGAAATCGAGTATGATACGTGAAGAAATAAGATAATAGTGAATTCTAATCATCGACCTGGGATTAAACGGATTTCGATGATTCCGATGAATGGAATCATTGTTGTAGTGACATGGAATGTGAAATTCGAACGATTCGAAAGGAGAAGGAGGTGCAGAAGGGGAAAGAAGGGTAGGAGGGGAGGGAGGGAAAGGAGTGGAAGGAGTGGAAGGAGGGGAAGGAGGGGAAGGAGGGGAAGGAGGGCAAGGAGGGGAAGGAGGGGAAGGAGGGGAAGGAGGGGAAGGAGGGGAAGGAGGGGAAGGAGGGGAAGGAGGGGAAGGAGGGGAAGGAGGGGAAGGAGGGGAAGGAGGGGAAGGAGGGGAAGGAGGGGAAGGAGGGGAAGGAGGGGAAGGAGTGGAAGGAGGGGAAGGAGGGGAAGGAGGGGAAGGAGGGCAAGGAGGGGAAGGAGGGGAAGGAGGGGAAGGAGGGGAAGGAGGGGAAGAAGGGGAAGGAGGGGTAGGAGGGGAAGGAGTGGAAGGAGTGGAAGGAGTGGAAGGAGTGGAAGGAGTGGAAGGATAGGAAGGAGAAGAAGGAGGGGAAGGAGCATGATTCGACCAAAGTTGGAATTACGATGTGTAGTCTATGAAATTCAAATCGGAATCATGAAATATTAGAACTCTTGGATGTATTCTTCTTTCGAAACGAATTTTATTTGGAATCATCTAAAACATTGGCTTCACCGAATTATTCGTTTCCGGCCGGAACAACGGTGGATTCATGATGAATATTCATCAAAAACCAGATCGTTCTGGGTTGTTTCCTGCAGAAATGTTTCATCAACCACATCTTCATCTGATAACGTTGAAATACGGAATTCCAATTTATTTTCAATCGAAAAGATGAAGATTCCATTTGGTGATCGAAAAACACGTTATTCCGGTGAATACCATTTTCACACCGAAATCACAAATCTATTCGGAAATTCATCGGCAACACCGATTTTGCTCGAATATCAATTTTCAAGTAGTAAAAACGGAAAATCAGCAGAATGTACTGGAAAACCAGTCATCCATATAGAAATGGGAGAATTTTGAAGTTCCCAAATTCCTCGGGAGATAGGTTGAGAGCACCTTATTTGGTCGAATATCACCTTACGATAAAAATCCGAAATAATGTTCAGGATTGATTGGAAATCGAGTATGATACGTGAAGAAATGAGATAATAGTGAATTCAAATCATCGACCTGGGATTAAACGGATTTCGATTATTCCGATGAATGGAATCATTGTTGTAGTGACATGGAATGTGGACATGAATAAGGACATTGCTGAATATGTCGCCGCCTGCATGGTCTGCGCTACGACCAAGCGCGGCCGACTCCAAGACCCAGCCCCCCAGCGTCCACTCGTGTCGACGAAGCCCTGGAACGTGGTGTTTGTGGATGTTATGGGCCCTTATCCCGTGAGCCGGTCCAGGAATCGGTACCTCCTGGTGGCGGTCGATACTTTCAGCAATTGGCTGGAAGCTCGTCCAGTTCCGGCCGCAGATGGGAAAAAGGTCGTGGAATTCCTCAAGGATCAGGTATGCTATCGTTGGGGGTTTCCAAAACCATCATTTCCGACCAGGGGACCCAGTTCCAGGGAGCAGCATTTGATAGGTTCTGCCGAGAGAACCAAATCAAATCTTCGTTGTCGGCCGCCTACCACCAGCAGGCCAACCCCGTCGAGCGTCGCTGCCAGGAAGTCGAGAAGTGGCTGCGTGCTGCTCTACAGAAGAAGTCTGCGAGCAGCTGGGATGCAGGGATCCATCGGATGTTGTCCGATCTCCGGTCCCGCGTCAACGCCTCCACGGGGATGTCTCCCTGCCAACTGCTGCTGGGATACGATCTTCCTCGTCCGGGCGACTGGGCCCTGCCGACCGTAGATAGCGTCCGGCCAGTCCTTCCGGAACCGAGCGTCACCCTTGACGACCCGCCGAGGCCGAGGTGCCCCGACCCAGCGGGGAAAGAGGGAAAGGAGGGGTAGGAGAGGAAGGTGGGGAAGGAGGGGAAGGAGGGGTAGGAGGGGAAGGAGGGGAAGGAGGGGAAGGAGGGGAAGGAGGGGAAGGATGGGAAGGGGGGGAAGAGGGGGAAGGAGGGGAAGGAGGGGAAGAAGGGGAAGGAGGGGAAGGAGGGGAAGGAGGGGAAGGAGGGGAAGGAGGGAAAGGAGGTGAAGGAGGGGAAGAAGGGGAAGGAGGGGAAGGAGGGGAAGGAGAGGAAGGTGGCGTAGGAGAAGAAGGAGGAGAAGGAGGGGTAGGAGAAGGAGGGGAAGGAGGGGAAGGAGGGGTGGGGGGAGAAGGAGGGGAAGGAGAAGAAGGAGAAGGAGGGGTAGGAGAAGGAGAGGAAGGAGGGGAAGGAGGGGCAGGAGGGGGAGGAGGGGAAGGAGGGGAAGGAGGGGAAGGAGGGGAAGGAGGGGAAGGAGGGGAAGGAGGGGAAGGAGGGGAAGGAGGGGAAGGAGGGGAAGGAGGGGAAGGAGGGGAAGGAGGGGAAGGAGGGGAAGGAGGGGAAGGAGGGGAAGGAGAATAAAGAAAGTTGCTTGGGTGATGATCGCGGGCGCGGACTAACGGCCTCAACTGGGGAGGGTGGTGTCATTGGCCCGTCATTGGCCCCGTTGCCTGTCTTGGCCCGTCATTGGCCCCGTTGCCTATCTTGGCCCGTCATTGGCCCCGTTGCCTGTCCAGGGGGCGTGACTTCAACGGGCTCTTGTCTATAAAACACGGGCCCGCTCTGAACGAAGCCTCTTTCTTCTCCCGTTGTTCGTGGGCCACAGAGGGTGAGTACGTTCTGCTGCGAAACCCCTAAAGGCCTCTTAATCGCTGCCCGCGAACCCCGCGCCCTCGCAACTGCTTCAAAGTATCTGTTCGGTGTTTCATTTCAGTGATTTCAATAGTGACCGAATAGTGACTATTGTTCCGAAGTCATTCACTCATAGTAGGGCGACCAGGCCTAGATTCCCACGCTCTCGTTGGATCCTCTTGCTTGGAGAAAGGGAGCCTCTAGGAGTCTTACCTGGGCGTCTAGTATTCGAGCGCGACCTACCCTAACTAACACGCTATGGATTCGTATACATACGATCCTTTGGGGGTAGATTCGTGTCAATATTCATCAAAAACCAGATCGTTCTGGGTTGTTTCCTGCAGAAATGTTTCATCAACCACATCTTCATCTGATAACGTTGAAATACGGAATTCCAATTTATTTTCAATCGAAAAGATGAGGATTCCATTTGGTGATCGAAAAACACGGTATTCCGGTGAAAAACATTTTCACACCGAAATCACAAATCCATTCGGAAATTCATCGGCAACACCGATTTTGCTCGAATATCAATTTTCAAGTAGTAAAAACGAAAAATCGGCAGAATGTACTGGAAAACCAGTCATCCATATAGAAATGGGAGAATTTTGAAGTTCCCAAATTCCTCGGAAGATATGTTGAGAGCACCATATTTGGTCGAATATCACCTTACGATAAAAATCCGAAATAATGTTCAGGAATGATTGGAAATCGAGTATGATACGTGAAGAAATAAGATAATAGTGAATTCTAATCATCGACCTGGGATTAATGGAATCATTGTTGTAGTGACATGGAATATGAAATTCGAACGATTCGAAAGGAGAAGGAGGGGCAGAAGGGAAAGGAGGGGAAGGAGAGGAAGGAGGGGAAGGAGGGGAAGGAGGGGAAGGAGGGGAAGGAGTGGAAGGAGGGGAAGGAGGGGAAGGAGGGGACGGAGGGGAAGGAGGGGAAGGAGGGGAAGGAGGGGAAGGAGGGGAAGGAGGGGAAGGGGGGGAAGGAGGGGAAGGAGGGGAAGGAGGGGAAGGAGGGGAAGGAGTGGAAGGAGGGGAAGGAGGGGAAGGAGGGGAAGGAGGGGAGGGAGGGGAAGGAGGGGAAGGAGGGGAAGGAGGGCAACACCGATTTTGCTCGAATATCAATTTTCAAGTAGTAAAAACGAAAAATCGGCAGAATGTACTGGAAAACCAGTCATCCATATAGAAATGGGAGAATTTTGAAGTTCCCAAATTCCTCGGGAGATAGGTTGAGAGCACCTTATTTGGTCGAATATCACCTTACGATAAAAATCCGAAATAATGTTCAGGATTGATTGGAAATCGAGTATGATACGTGAAGAAATGAGATAATAGTGAATTCAAATCATCGACCTGGGATTAAACGGATTTCGATTATTCCGATGAATGGAATCATTGTTGTAGTGACATGGAATGTGAAATTCGAACGATTCGAAAGGTGAAGGAGGGGCAGAATGGGAAGGAGGGGAGGGAGGGGTAGGAGGGGAAGGAGGGAAAGGAGGGGAAGAAGGGGAAGGAGGGGAAGGAGGGGTAGGAGGGGAAGGAGGGGAAGGAGGGGAAGGAGGGGGAGGAGGGGAAGGAGGGTTAGGAGGGGAAGGAGGGGAAGGAGGGGAAGGAGGGGAAGGAGGGGCAGAAGGGGAAGGAGGGGAGGGAGGGGTAGGAGGGGAAGGAGGGAAAGGAGGGGAAGAAGGGGAATGAGGGGAAGGAGGGGTAGGAGGGGAAGGAGGGGAAGGAGGGGAAGGAGGGGAAGGAGGGGAAGGAGGGGAAGGAGGGGAAGGAGGGGAAGGAGGGGAAGGAGGGGAAGGAGGAAAAATAGGGGAAGGAGGGGAAGGAGGGGATGGAGGGGAAGGAGGGGAAGGAGGGGAAGGAGGGGAAGGAGGGGAAGGAGGGGAAGGAGGGGAAGGAGGGGAAGGAGGGGAAGGAGGGGAAGGAGGGGAAGGAGGGGAAGGAGGGGAAGGAGGGGAAGGAGGGGAAGGAGGGGAAGGAGGGGAAGGAGGGGAAGGAGGGGAAGGAGGGGAAGGAGGGGAAGGAGGGGAAGGAGGGGAAGGAGGGGAAGGAGGGGAAGGAGGGGAAGGAGGGGAAGGAGGGGAAGAAGGGGAAGGAGGGGAAGGAGGGGAAGGAGGGAAAGGAGGGAAAGGAGGGGAAGGAGTGGAAGGATAGGAAGGAGAAGAAGGAGAAGAAGGAGGGGAAGGAGCATGATTCGACCAAAGTTGGAATTACGATGTGTAGTCTATGAAATTCAAATCGGAATCATGAAATATTAGAACTCTTGGATGTATTCTTCTTTCAAAACGAATTTTATTTGGAATCATCTAAAACATCGGCTTCACCGAATTATTCGTTTCCGGCCGGAACAACGGTGGATTCATGATGAATATTCATCAAAAACCAGATCGTTCTGGGTTGTTTCCTGCAGAAATGTTTCATCAACCACATCTTCATCTGATAACGTTGAAATACGGAATTCAAATATATTTTCAATCGAAAAGACGAGGATTCCATTTGGTGATCGAAAAACACGGTATTCCGGTGAATACCATTTTCACACCGAAATCACAAATCCATTCGGAAATTCATCGGCAACACCGATTTTGCTCGAATATCAATTTTCAAGTAGTAAAAACGAAAAATCGGCAGAATGTACTGGAAAACCAGTCATCCATATAGAAATGGGAGAATTTTGAAGTTCCCCAATTCCTTGGGAGATAGGTTGAGAGCACCATATTTGGTCGAATATCACCCTACGATAAAAATCCGAAATAATGTTCAGGAATAATTGGAAATCGAGTATGATACGTGAAGAAATAAGATAATAGTGAATTCTAATCATCGACCTTGGATTAAACGGATTTCGATGATTCCGATGAATGGAATCATTGTTGTAGTGACATGGAATATGAAATTCGAACGATTCGAAAGGAGAAGGAAGGGAAGGAGGGGAAGGAGGGGAAGGAGGGGAAGGAGGGGAAGGAGGGGAAGGAGGGGAAGGAGGGGAAGGAGGGGTAGGAGGGGACGGAGGGGAAGGAGGGGAAGGAGGAGAAGCAGGGGAAGGAGTGGAAGGAGGGGAAGGAGGAGAAGGAGGGGAAGGAGGGGAAGGAGAGGAAGGAGGGGTAGGAGGGGAAGGAGGGAAAGGAGGGGAAGAAGGGGAAGGAGGGGAAGGAGGGGAAGGAGGGGAAGGAGGGGAAGGAGGGGAAGGAGGGGAAGGAGTGGAAGGAGTGGAAGGAGTGGAAGGAGTGGAAGGATAGGAAGGAGAAGAAGGAGGGGAAGGAGCATGATTCGACCAAAGTTGGAATTACGATGTGTAGTCTATGAAATTCAAATCGGAATCATGAAATATTAGAAATAAGGAGGGGAAGGAGCATGATTCGACCAAAGTTGGAATTACGATGTGTAGTCTATGAAATTCAAATCGGAATCATGAAATATTAGAACTCTTGGATGTATTCTTCTTTCAAAACGAATTTTATTTGGAATCATCTAAAACATCGGCTTCACCGAATTATTCGTTTCCGGCCGGAACAACGGTGGATTCATGATGAATATTCATCAAAAACCAGATCGTTCTGGGTTGTTTCCTGCAGAAATGTTTCATCAACCACATCTTCATCTGATAACGTTGAAATACGGAATTCCAATTTATTTTCAATCGAAAAGATGAAGATTCCATTTGGTGATCGAAAAACACGTTATTCCGGTGAATACCATTTTCACACCAGAATCACATTTCTATTCGGAAATTCATCGGCAACACCGATTTTGCTCGAATATCAATTTTCAAGTAGTAAAAACGAAAAATCAGCAGAATGTACTGGAAAACCAGTCATCCATATAGAAATGGGAGAATTTTGAAGTTCCCAAATTCCTCGGGAGATAGGTTGAGAGCACCATATTTGGTCGAATATCACCTTACGATAAAAATCCGAAATAATGTTCAGGAATGATTGGAAATCGAGTATGATACGTGAAGAAATAAGATAATAGTGAATTCTAATCATCGACCTGGGATTAAACGGATTTCGATGATTCCGATGAATGGAATCATTGTTGTAGTGACATGGAATGTGAAATTCGAACGATTCGAAAGGAGAAGAAGGGGCAGAAGGGGAAGGAGGGGAAGGAGGGGTAGGAGGGGTAGGAGGGAAAGGAGGGGAAGGAGGGGAAGAAGGGGAAGGAGGAGAAGGAGGGGCAGAAGGGGGAGGAGTGGAAGGAGGGGTGGGAGGGGAAGGAGTGGAAGGAGGGGAAGGAGGGGTAGGAGGGGAAGGAGGGGAAGGGAAGGAGAGGAAGGAGGGGAAGGAGGGAAATGAGGGGAAGGAGGGGAAGAAGGGGAAGGAGGGGAAGGAAAGGAAGGAGGGGAAGGAGGGAAAGGAGGGGAAGAAGGGGAAGGAGGGAAAGGAGGGGAAGAAGGGGAAGGAGGGGTAGGAGGGGAAGGAGTGGAAGGAGTGGAAGGAGTGGAAGGAGTGGAAGGAGTGGAAGGAGTGGAAGGAGTGGAAGGAGTGGAAGGAGTGGAAGGAGTGGAAGGAGTGGAAGGAGTGGAAGGAGTGGAAGGAGTGGAAGGAGTGGAAGGAGTGGAAGGAGTGGAAGGAGTGGAAGGAGTGGAAGGAGTGGAAGGAGAAGAAGGAGGGGAAGGAGGGAAAGGAGGGTAGGAGGGGGAGGAGGGGAAGGAGGGGAAAGAGGGGAAGGAGGGGAAGGAGGGGAAGGAGGGGAAGGAGGGGAAGGAGGGGAAGGAGGGGAAGGAGGGGAAGGAGGGGAAGGAGGGGAAGGAGCATGATTCGACCAAAGTTGGAATTACGATGTGTAGTCTATGAAATTCAAATCGGAATCATGAAATATTAGAACTCTTGGATGTATTCTTCTTTCAAAAAGAATTTTATTTGGAATCATCTAAAACATCGGCTTCACCGAATTATTCGTTTCCGGCCGGAACAACGGTGGATTCATGATGAATATTCATCAAAAACCAGATCGTTCTGGGTTGTTTCCTGCAGAAATGTTTCATCAACCACATCTTCATCTGATAACGTTGAAATACGGAATTCCAATTTATTTTCAATCGAAAAGATGAAGATTCCATTTGGTGATCGAAAAACACGTTATTCCGGTGAATACCATTTTCACACCAGAATCACAAATCTATTCGGAAATTCATCGGCAACACCGATTTTGCTCGAATATCAATTTTCAAGTAGTAAAAACGAAAAATCAGCAGAATGTACTGGAAAACCAGTCATCCATATAAAAATGGGAGAATTTTTAAGTTCCCAAATTCCTCGGGAGATAGGTTGAGAGCACCATATTTGGTCGAATATCACCTTACGATAAAAATCCGAAATAATGTTCAGGAATGATTGGAAATCGAGTATGATACGTGAAGAAATAAGATAATAGTGAATTCTAATCATCGACCTGGGATTAAACGGATTTCGATGATTCCGATGAATGGAATCATTGTTGTAGTGACATGGAATGTGAAATTCGAACGATTCGAAAGGAGAAGAAGGGGTAGAAGGGGAAGGAGTGGAGGGGGGGGCAGGAGGGGAAGGAGGGAAAGGAGGGGAAGGAGGGGAAGAAGGGAAAGGAGGAGAAGGAGGGGCAGAAGGGGGAGGAGTGGAAGGAGGGGAGGGAGGGGAAGGAGTGGAAGGAGGGGAAGGAGGGGAAGGAGGGGAAGAAGGGGAAGGAGGGGAAGGAGGGGAAGGAGGGGAAGGAGCGGAAGGAGGGGAAGGAGGGGAAGAAGGGGAAGGAGGGGAAGGAGGGGAAGGAGGGGAAGGAGGGGAAGGAGGGGAAGGAGGGGAAGGAGGGGAAGGAGGGGAAGGAGGGGAAGGAGTGGAAGGAGTGGAAGGATAGGAAGGAGAAGAAGGAGAAGAAGGAGGGGAAGGAGCATGATTCGACCAAAGTTGGAATTACGATGTGTAGTCTATGAAATTCAAATCGGAATCATGAAATATTAGAACTCTTGAATGTATTCTTCTTTCAAAACGAATTTTATTTGGAATCATCTAAAACATCGGCTTCACCGAATTATTCGTTTCCGGCCGGAACAACGGTGGATTCATGATGAATATTCATCAAAAAACAGATCGTTCTGGGTTGTTTCCTGCAGAAATGTTTCATCAACCACATCTTCATCTGATAACGTTGAAATACGGAATTCCAATATATTTTCAATCGAAAAGATGAGGATTCCATTTGGTGATCGAAAAACACGGTATTCCGGTGAATACCATTTTCACACCGAAATCACAAATCCATTCGGAAATTCATCGGCAACACCGATTTTGCTCGAATATCAATTTTCAAGTAGTAAAAACAAAAAATCGGCAGAATTTACTGGAAAACCAGTCATCCATATAGAAATGGGAGAATTTTGAAGTTCCCAAATTCCTCGGGAGATATGTTGAGAGCACCATATTTGGTCGAATATCACCTTACGATAAAAATCCGAAATAATGTTCAGGAATGATTGGAAATCGAGTATGATACGTGAAGAAATAAGATAATAGTGAATTCTAATCATCGACCTGGGATTAAACGGATTTCGATGATTCCGATGAATGGAATCATTGTTGTAGGGACATGGAATGTGAAATTCGAACGATTCGAAAGGAGAAGGAGGGGCAGAAGGAGGAAGAAGGGAAGGAGGGGAGGGAGGGGAAGGAGGAGAAGAAGGGGAAGGAGGGGAAGGAAAGGAAGGAGGGGAAGGAGGGAAAGGAGGGGAAGGAGGGGAAGGAGGGGTAGGAGGGGAAGGAGGGAAAGGAGGGGAAGGAGGGGAAGAAGGGGAAGGAGGGGAAGGAAAGGAAGGAGGGGAAGGAGGGAAAGGAGGGGAAGGAGGGGAAGGAGGGAAAGGAGGGGAAGAAGGGGAAGGAGGGGTAGGAGGGGAAGGAGTGGAAGGAGTGGAAGGAGTGGAAGGAGTGGAAGGAGTGGAAGGAGTGGAAGGAGTGGAAGGAGTGGAAGGAGTGGAAGGAGTGGAAGGAGTGGAAGGAGTGGAAGGAGTGGAAGGAGTGGAAGGAGTGGAAGGAGTGGAAGGAGAAGAAGGAGGGGAAGGAGCATGATTCGACCAAAGTTGGAATTACGATGTGTAGTCTATGAAATTCAAATCGGAATCATGAAATATTAGAACTCTTGGATGTATTCTTCTTTCAAAACGAATTTTATTTGGAATCATCTAAAACATCGGCTTCACCGAATTATTCGTTTCCGGCCGGAACAACGGTGGATTCATGATGAATATTCATCAAAAACCAGATCGTTCTGGGTTGTTTCCTGCAGAAATGTTTCATCAACCACATCTTCATCTGATAACGTTGAAATACGGAATTCCAATTTATTTTCAATCGAAAAGATGAAGATTCCATTTGGTGATCGAAAAACACGTTATTCCGGTGAATACCATTTTCACACCAGAATCACAAATCTATTCGGAAATTCATCGGCAACACCGATTTTGCTCGAATATCAATTTTCAAGTAGTAAAAACGAGAAATCAGCAGAATGTACTGAAAAACCAGTCATCCATATAGAAATGGGAGAATTTTGAAGTTCCCAAATTCCTCGGGAGATAGGTTGAGAGCACCATATTTGGTCGAATATCACCTTACGATAAAAATCCGAAATAATGTTCAGGAATGATTGGAAATCGAGTATGATACGTGAAGAAATAAGATAATAGTGAATTCTAATCATCGACCTGGGATTAAACGGATTTCGATGATTCCGATGAATGGAATCATTGTTGTAGTGACATGGAATGTGAAATTCGAACGATTCGAAAGGAGAAGAAGGGGCAGAAGGGGAAGGAGGGGAGGGAGGGGTAGGAGTGGAAGGAGGGAAAGGAGGGGAAGGAGGGGAAGAAGGGGAAGGAGGAGAAGGAGGGGCAGAAGGGGGAGGAGTGGAAGGAGGGGAGGGAGGGGAAGGAGTGGAAGGAGGGGAAGGAGGGGAAGGAGGGGAAGGAGGGGAAGGGAAAGAGGGGAAGGAGGGGAAGGAGGGGAAGGAGGGGAAGGAGGAGAAAGAGGGGAAGGAGGGGAAGGAGGGGAAGGAGGGGAAGGAGGGGAAGGAGGGGAAGGAGGGGAAGGAGGGGAAGGAGGGGAAGGAGGGGAAGGAGGGGTAGGAGGGGAAGGAGGGGAAGGTGGTGAAGGAGGGGAAGGAGGGGAAGGAGGGGAAGGAGGGAAAGGAGGGGAAAGGAGGGGAAGGAGGGGTAGGAGGGGAAGGAGGGGAAGGAGGGGAAGGAGGGGAAGGAAGGGGAAGGAGGGGAAGGAGGGGAAGGAGGGAAAGGAGGGGAAGGAGGGGTAGGAGGGGAAAGAGCGGAAGGAGCGGAAGGAGGGGAAGGAGGGGAAGAAGGGCAAGGAGGGGAAGGAGGGGAAGGAGGGGAAGGAGGGGAAGGAGGGGAAGGAGGGGAAGGAGGGGAAGGAGGGGAAGGAGTGGAAGGATAGGAAGGAGAAGAAGGAGAAGAAGAAGGGGAAGGAGCATGATTCGACCAAAGTTGGAATTTCGATGTGTAGTCTATGAAATTCAAATCGGAATCATGAAATATTAGAAATAAGGAGGGGAAGGAGCATGATTCGACCAAAGTTGGAATTACGATGTGTAGTCTATGAAATTCAAATCGGAATCATGAAATATTAGAAATAAGGAGGGGAAGGAGCATGATTCGACCAAAGTTGGAATTACGATGTGTAGTCTATGAAATTCAAATCGGAATCATGAAATATTAGAACTCTTGGATGTATTCTTCTTTCAAAACGAATTTTATTTGGAATCATCTAAAACATCGGCTTCACCGAATTATTCGTTTCCGGCCGGAACAACGGTGGATTCATGATGAATATTCATCAAAAACCAGATCGTTCTGGGTTGTTTCCTGCAGAAATGTTTCATCAACCACATCTTCATCTGATAACGTTGAAATACGGAATTCCAATTTATTTTCAATCGAAAAGATGAAGATTCCATTTGGTGATCGAAAAACACGTTATTCCGGTGAATACCATTTTCACACCAGAATCACAAATCTATTCGGAAATTCATCGGCAACACCGATTTTGCTCGAATATCAATTTTCAAGTAGTAAAAACGAAAAATCAGCAGAATGTACTGGAAAACCAGTCATCCATATAGAAATGGGAGAATTTTGAAGTTCCCAAATTCCTCGGGAGATAGGTTGAGAGCACCATATTTGGTCGAATATCACCTTACGATAAAAATCCGAAATAATGTTCAGGAATGATTGGAAATCGAGTATGATACGTGAAGAAATAAGATAATAGTGAATTCTAATCATCGACCTGGGATTAAACGGATTTCGATGATTCCGATGAATGGAATCATTGTTGTAGTGACATGGAATGTGAAATTCGAACGATTCGAAAGGAGAAGAAGGGGCAGAAGGGAAAGGAGGGGAGGGAGAGGTAGGAGTGGAAGGAGGGGAAGGAGGGGAAGGAGGGGAAGGAGGGGAAGGAGGGGAAGGAGGGGAAGGGAAGGAGGGGAAGGAGGGGAAGGAGGGGAAGGAGGGGAAGAAGGGGAAAGAGGGGAAGGAGGGGAAGGAGGGGAAGGAGGGGAAGGAGGGGAAGGAGGGGAAGGAGGGGAAGGAGGGGAAGGAGGGGAAGGAGGGGAAGGAGGGGAAGGAGGGGAAGGAGGGGAAGGAGGGGAAGGAGGGGAAGGAGGGGAAGGAGGGGAAGGAGGGGAAGGAGGGGAAGGAGGGGAAGGGAAGGAGGGGAAGGTGGGGAAGGAGGGGAAGGAGGGGAAGGAGGGGAAGGAGGGGAAGGAGTGGAAGGAGGGGAAGGAGGGGAAGGAGGGGAAGGAGCATGATTCGACCAAAGTTGGAATTACGATGTGTAGTCTATGAAATTCAAATCGGAATCATGAAATATTAGAACTCTTGGATGTATTCTTCTTTCAAAACGAATTTTATTTGGAATCATCTAAAACATCGGCTTCACCGAATTATTCGTTTCCGGCCGGAACAACGGTGGATTCATGATGAATATTCATCAAAAACCAGATCGTTCTGGGTTGTTTCCTGCAGAAATGTTTCATCAACCACATCTTCATCTGATAACGTTGAAATACGGAATTCCAATTTATTTTCAATCGAAAAGATGAAGATTCCATTTGGTGATCGAAAAACACGTTATTCCGGTGAATACCATTTTCACACCAGAATCACAAATCTATTCGGAAATACATCGGCAACACCGATTTTGCTCGAATATCAATTTTCAAGTAGTAAAAACGAAAAATCGGCAGAATGTACTGGAAAACCAGTCATCCATATAGAAATGGGAGAATTTTGAAGTTCCCAAATTCCTCGGGAGATATGTTGAGAGCACCATATTTGGTCGAATATCACCTTACGATAAAAATCCGAAATAATGTTCAGGAATGATTGGAAATCGAGTATGATACGTGAAGAAATAAGATAATAGTGAATTCTAATCATCGACCTTGGATTAAACGGATTTCGATGATTCCGATGAATGGAATCATTGTTGTAGTGACATGGAATATGAAATTCGAACGATTCGAAAGGAGAAGGAGGGGTAGAAGGGGAAGAAAGGGAAGGAGGGGAAGGAGGGGTAGGAGGGAAAGGAGGGGAAGGAGGGGAAGAAGGGGAAGGAGGAGAAGGAGGGGCAGAAGGGGGAGGAGTGGAAAGAGGGGAGGGAGGGGAAGGAGTGGAAGGAGGGGAAGGAGGGGAAGGAGGGGAAGGAGGGGAAGGGAAGGAGGGGAAGGTGGGGAAGGAGGGGAAGGAGGGGAAGGAGGGGAAGGAGGGGAAGGAGGGGAAGGAGGGGAAGGAGGGGAAGGAGCATGATTCGACCAAAGTTGGAATTACGATGTGTAGTCTATGAAATTCAAATCGGAATCATGAAATATTAGAACTCTTGAATGTATTCTTCTTTCAAAACGAAGTTTATTTGGAATCATCTAAAACATCGGCTTCACCGAATTATTCGTTTCCGGCCGGAACAACGGTGGATTCATGATGAATATTCATCAAAAACCAGATCGTTCTGGGTTGTTTCCTGCAGAAATGTTTCATCAACCACATCTTCATCTGATAACGTTGAAATACGGAATTCCAATATATTTTCAATCGAAAAGATGAGGATTCCATATGGTGATCGAAAAACACGGTATTCCGGTGAATACCATTTTCACACCGAAATCACAAATCCATTCGGAAATTCATCGGCAACACCGATTTTGCTCGAATATCAATTTTCAAGTAGTAAAAACGAAAAATCGGCAGAATGTACTGGAAAACCAGTCATCCATATAGAAATGGGAGGATTTTGAAGTTCCCAAATTCCTCGGGAGATATGTTGAGAGCACCATATTTGGTCGAATATCACCTTACGATAAAAATCCGAAATAATGTTCAGGAATGATTGGAAATCGAGTATGATACGTGAAGAAATAAGATAATAGTGAATTCTAATCATCGACCTGGGATTAAACGGATTTCGATGATTCCGATGAATGGAATCATTGTTGTAGTGACATGGAATGTGAAATTCGAACGATTCGAAAGGAGAAGGAGGGGCAGAAGGGGGAAGAAGGGAAGGAGGGGAAGTAGGGGAAGGAGGGGAAGAAGGGGAAGGAGGGGAAGGAAAGGAAGGAGGGGAAGGAGGGAAAGGAGGGGAAGGAGGGGAAGGAGGGAAAGGAGGGGAAGAAGGGGAAGGATGGGTAGGAGGGGAAGGAGTGGAAGGAGTGGAAGGAATGGAAGGAGTGGAAGGAGTGGAAGGAGTGGAAGGAGTGGAAGGAGTGGAAGGAGTGGAAGGAGTGGAAGGAGTGGAAGGAGTGGAAGGAGTGGAAGGAGTGGAAGGAGAAGGAGGAGGGGAAGGAGCATGATTCGACCAAAGTTGGAATTACGATGTGTAGTCTATGAAATTCAAATCGGAATCATGAAATATTAGAACTCTTGGATGTATTCTTCTTTCAAAACGAATTTTATTTGGAATCATCTAAAACATCGGCTTCACCGAATTATTCGTTTCCGGCCGGAACAACGGTGGATTCATGATGAATATTCATCAAAAACCAGATCGTTCTGGGTTGTTTCCTGCAGAAATGTTTCATCAACCACATCTTCATCTGATAACGTTGAAATACGGAATTCCAATTTATTTTCAATCGAAAAGATGAAGATTCCATTTGGTGATCGAAAAACACGTTATTCCGGTGAATACCATTTTCACACCAGAATCACAAATCTATTCGGAAATTCATCGGCAACACCGATTTTGCTCGAATATCAATTTTCAAGTAGTAAAAACGAAAAATCAGCAGAATGTACTGGAAAACCAGTCATCCATATAGAAATGGGAGAATTTTGAAGTTCCCAAATTCCTCGGGAGATAGGTTGAGAGCACCATATTTGGTCGAATATCACCTTACGATAAAAATCCGAAATAATGTTCAGGAATGATTGGAAATCGAGTATGATACGTGAAGAAATAAGATAATAGTGAATTCTAATCATCGACCTGGGATTAAACGGATTTCGATGATTCCGATGAATGGAATCATTGTTGTAGTGACATGGAATGTGAAATTCGAACGATTCGAAAGGAGAAGAAGGGGCAGAAGGGGAAGGAGGGGAGGGAGGGGTAGGAGGGGACAGAGGGAAAGGAGGGGAAGGAGGGGAAGAAGGGGAAGGAGGAGAAGGAGGGGCAGAAGGAGGAGTGGAAGGAGGGGAGGGAGGGGAAGGAGTGGAAGGAGGGGAGGGAGGGGAAGGAGGGGAAGGAGGGAAAGGGAAGGTGGGGAAGGAGGGGAAGGAGGGGAAGGAGGGGAAGGAGGGGAAGGAGGGGAAGGAGGGGAAGGAGGGGAAGGAGGGGAAGGAGGGGAAGGAGGGGAAGGAGGGGAAAGAGGGGAAGGAGGGGAAGGAGGGGAAGGAGGGGAAGGAGGGGAAGGAGGGGAAGGAGGGGAAGGAGGGGAAGGAGGGGAAGGTGGTGAAGGAGGGGTAGGAGGGGAAGGAGGGGAAGGAGGGGTAGGAGGGAAAGGAGGGGAAAGGGGGGGAAGGAGGGGAAGGAGGGGAAGGAGGGGAAGGAGGGGAAGGAGGGGAAGGAGGGGAAGGAGCGGAAGGAGCGGAAGGAGGGGAAGGAGGGGAAGAAGGGGAAGGAGGGGAAGGAGGGGAAGGAGGGGAAGGAGGGGAAGGAGGGGAAGGAGGGGAAGGAGGGGAAGGAGGGGAAGGAGTGGAAGGAGTGGAAGGATAGGAAGGAGAAGAAGGAGAAGAAGGAGGGGAAGGAGCATGATTCGACCAAAGTTGGAATTACGATGTGTAGTCTAGAAATTCAAATCGGAATCATGAAATATTAGAAATAAGGAGGGGAAGGAGCATGATTCGACCAAAGTTGGAATTACGATGTGTAGTCTAGAAATTCAAATCGGAATCATGAAATATTAGAAATAAGAAGGGGAAGGAGCATGATTCGACCAAAGTTGGAATTACGATGTGTAGTCTATGAAATTCAAATCGGAATCATGAAATATTAGAACTCTAGAATGTATTCTTCTTTCAAAACGAAGTTTATTTGGAATCATCTAAAACATCGGCTTCACCGAATTATTCGTTTCCGGCCGGAACAACGGTGGATTCATGATGAATATTCATCAAAAACCAGATCGTTCTGGGTTGTTTCCTGCAGAAATGTTTCATCAACCACATCTTCATCTGATAACGTTGAAATACGGAATTCCAATATATTTTCAATCGAAAAGATGAGGATTCCATATGGTGATCGAAAAACACGGTATTCCGGTGAATACCATTTTCACACCGAAATCACAAATCCATTCGGAAATTCATCGGCAACACCGATTTTGCTCGAATATCAATTTTCAAGTAGTAAAAACGAAAAATCGGCAGAATGTACTGGAAAACCAGTCATCCATATAGAAATGGGAGAATTTTGAAGTTCCCAAATTCCTCGGGAGATATGTTGAGAGCACCATATTTGGTCGAATATCACCTTACGATAAAAATCCGAAATAATGTTCAGGAATGATTGGAAATCGAGTATGATACGTGAAGAAATAAGATAATAGTGAATTCTAATCATCGACCTGGGATTAAACGGATTTCGATGATTCCGATGAATGGAATCATTGTTGTAGTGACATGGAATGTGAAATTCGAACGATTCGAAAGGAGAAGGAGGGGCAGAAGGGGGAAGAAGGGAAGGAGGGGAGGGAGGGGAAGGAGGGGAGGGAGGGGAAGGAGGGGAAGAAGGGGAAGGAGGGGAAGGAAAGGAAGGAGGGGAAGGAGGGAAAGGAGCGGAAGGAGGGGAAGGAGGGGAAGGAGGGGAAGGAGGGGAAGGAGGGGTAGGAGGGGAAGGAGGGAAAGGAGGGGAAGGAGGGGAAGAAGGGGAAGGAGGGGAAGGAAAGGAAGGAGGGCTAGGAGGGAGAGGAGGGGAAGGAGGGGAAGGAGGGAAAGGAGGGGAAGAAGGGGAAGGAGGGGTAGGAGGGGAAGGAGTGGAAGGAGTGGAAGGAGTGGAAGGAGTGGAAGGAGTGGAAGGAGTGGAAGGAGTGGAAGGAGTGGAAGGAGTGGAAGGAGTGGAAGGAGAAGAAGGAGGGGAAGGAGCATGATTCGACCAAAGTTGGAATTACGATGTGTAGTCTATGAAATTCAAATCGGAATCTTGAAATATTAGAACTCTTGGATGTATTCTTCTTTCAAAACGAATTTTATTTGGAATCATCTAAAACATCGGCTTCACCGAATTATTCGTTTCCGGCCGGAACAACGGTGGATTCATGATGAATATTCATCAAAAACCAGATCGTTCTGGGTTGTTTCCTGCAGAAATGTTTCATCAACCACATCTTCATCAGATAACGTTGAAATACGGAATTCCAATTTATTTTCAATCGAAAAGATGAAGATTCCATTTGGTGATCGAAAAACACGTTATTCCGGTGAATACCTTTTTCACACCAGAATCACAAATCTATTCGGAAATTCATCGGCAACACCGATTTTGCTCGAATATCAATTTTCAAGTAGTAAAAACGAAAAATCAGCAGAATGTACTGGAAAACCAGTCATCCATATAGAAATGGGAGAATTTTGAAGTTCCCAAATTCCTCGGGAGATAGGTTGAGAGCACCATATTTGGTCGAATATCACCTTACGATAAAAATCCGAAATAATGTTCAGGAATGATTGGAAATCGAGTATGATACGTGAAGAAATAAGATAATAGTGAATTCTAATCATCGACCTGGGATTAAACGGATTTCGATGATTCCGATGAATGGAATCATTGTTGTAGTGACATGGAATGTGAAATTCGAACGATTCGAAAGGAGAAGAAGGGGCAGAAGGGGAAGGAGGGGAGGGAGGGGTAGGAGGGGTAGGAGGGAAAGGAGGGGAAGGAGGGGAAGAAGGGGAAGGAGGAGAAGGAGGGGCAGAAGGGGGAGGAGTGGAAGGAGGGGAGGGAGGGGAAGGAGTGGAAGGAGGGGAAGGAGGGGAAGGAGGGGAAGGAGGGGAAGGGAAGGAGGGGAAGGAGGGGAAGGAGGGGAAAGAGGGGAAGGAGGGGAAGGAGGGGAAGGAGGGGAAGGAGGGGAAGGAGGGGAAGGAGGGGAAGGAGGGGAAGGAGCATGATTCGACCAAAGTTGGAATTACGATGTGTAGTCTATGAAATTCAAATCGGAATCATGAAATATTAGAACTCTTGGATGTATTCTTCTTTCAAAACGAATTTTATTTGGAATCA
The DNA here is from genome assembly GCA_037013635.1 of Plagiodera versicolora. Lineage (NCBI taxonomy): Eukaryota > Metazoa > Arthropoda > Insecta > Coleoptera > Chrysomelidae > Plagiodera > Plagiodera versicolora. The sequence goes on from CM072991.1 coordinate 67,830, forward strand.
TCTAAAACATCGGCTTCACCGAATTATTCGTTTCCGGCCGGAACAACGGTGGATTCATGATGAATATTCATCAAAAACCAGATCGTTCTGGGTTGTTTCCTGCAGAAATGTTTCATCAACCACATCTTCATCAGATAACGTTGAAATACGGAATTCCAATTTATTTTCAATCGAAAAGATGAAGATTCCATTTGGTGATCGAAAAACACGTTATTCCGGTGAATACCTTTTTCACACCAGAATCACAAATCTATTCGGAAATTCATCGGCAACACCGATTTTGCTCGAATATCAATTTTCAAGTAGTAAAAACGAAAAATCAGCAGAATGTACTGGAAAACCAGTCATCCATATAGAAATGGGAGAATTTTGAAGTTCCCAAATTCCTCGGGAGATAGGTTGAGAGCACCATATTTGGTCGAATATCACCTTACGATAAAAATCCGAAATAATGTTCAGGAATGATTGGAAATCGAGTATGATACGTGAAGAAATAAGATAATAGTGAATTCTAATCATCGACCTGGGATTAAACGGATTTCGATGATTCCGATGAATGGAATCATTGTTGTAGTGACATGGAATGTGAAATTCGAACGATTCGAAAGGAGAAGAAGGGGCAGAAGGGGAAGGAGGGGAGGGAGGGGTAGGAGGGGTAGGAGGGAAAGGAGGGGAAGGAGGGGAAGAAGGGGAAGGAGGAGAAGGAGGGGCAGAAGGGGGAGGAGTGGAAGGAGGGGAGGGAGGGGAAGGAGTGGAAGGAGGGGAAGGAGGGGAAGGAGGGGAAGGAGGGGAAGGAGGGGAAGGGAAGGAGGGGAAGGAGGGGAAGGAGGGGAAAGAGGGGAAGGAGGGGAAGGAGAGGAAAGAGGGGAAGGAGGGGAAGGAGGGGAAGGATGGGAAGGAGGGGAAGGAGCATGATTCGACCAAAGTTGGAATTACGATGTGTAGTCTATGAAATTCAAATCGGAATCATGAAATATTAGAACTCTTGGATGTATTCTTCTTTCAAAACGAATTTTATTTGGAATCATCTAAAACATCGGCTTCACCGAATTATTCGTTTCCGGCCGGAACAACGGTGGATTCATGATGAATATTCATCAAAAACCAGATCGTTCTGGGTTGTTTCCTGCAGAAATGTTTCATCAACCACATCTTCATCTGATAACGTTGAAATACGGAATTCCAATTTATTTTCAATCGAAAAGATGAAGATTCCATTTGGTGATCGAAAAACACGTTATTCCGGTGAATACCATTTTCACACCAGAATCACAAATCTATTCGGAAATTCATCGGCAACACCGATTTTGCTCGAATATCAATTTTCAAGTAGTAAAAACGAAAAATCGGCAGAATGTACTGGAAAACCAGTCATCCATATAGAAATGGGAGAATTTTGAAGTTCCCAAATTCCTCGGGAGATATGTTGAGAGCACCATATTTGGTCGAATATCACCTTACGATAAAAATCCGAAATAATGTTCAGGAATGATTGGAAATCGAGTATGATACGTGAAGAAATAAGATAATAGTGAATTCTAATCATCGACCTTGGATTAAACGGATTTCGATGATTCCGATGAATGGAATCATTGTTGTAGTGACATGGAATATGAAATTCGAACGATTCGAAAGGAGAAGGTGGGGCAGAAGGGGAAGGAGGGGAGGGAGGGGTAGGAGGGGTAGGAGGGAAAGGAGGGGAAGGAGGGGAAGAAGGGGAAGGAGGAGAAGGAGGGGAAGGAGGGGTAGGAGGGGAAGGAGGGGAAGGAGGGGAAGGAGGGGAAGGAGGGGTAGGAGGGGAAGGAGGGGAAGGAGGGGAAGGAGGGGAAGGAGGGGAAGGAGGGGAAGGAGGGGAAGGAGGGGAAGGAGGGGAAGGAGGGGAAGGAGGGGAAGGAGGGGAAGGAGGGGAAGGAGGGGAAGGAGGGGAAGGAGGGGAAGGAGGGGAAGGAGGGGAAGGAGGGGAAGGAGGGGAAGGAGGGGAAGGAGGGGAAGAAAGGTTGGAGGGGAAGGAGGGGTAGGAGAAGAAGGAGGGGAAGGAGAGGAAGGTGGGGTAGGAGAAGAAGGAGGAGAAGGAGGGGAACGAGGGGAAGGAGGGGAAGAAGGGGAAGGAGGGGAAGGAGGGGACTGAGGGGAAGAAGGGGAAGGAGGGTGTCATTGGCTCCGTCGCCTGTCTTGGCCCGTCATTGGCCCCGTTGCCTATCTTGGCCCGTCATTGGCCCCGATGCCTGTCTAGGGGGCGTGGCTTCAACGAGGGCTCTTGTCTATAAAAGACGGGCCCGCTCTGAACGAAGCCTCTTTCTTCTCCCGTTGTTCGTGGGCCACAGAGGGTGAGTACGTTCTGCCGCGAAACCCCTAAAGGCCTCTTAATCGCTGCCCGCGAACCCCGCGCCCTCGCAACTGCTTCAAAGTATCTGTTCGGTGTTTCATTTTAGTGATTTCAATAGTGACCGAATAGTCACTATTGTTCCGAAGTCATTCACTCATAGTAGGGCGACCAGGCCTAGATTCCCACGATCTCGTTGGATCCTCTTGCTTGGAGAAAGGGGGCCTCTAGGAGTCTTACCTGGGCGTCTAGTATTCGAGCGCGACCTACCCTAACTAACACGCTATGGATTCGTATACATACGATCCTTTGGGGGTAGATTCGTGTCATGGCGCCCAACGTGGGGCACAACCCGGTGGTGAAAGTCAGAGTGAAGTGCGGTATCGCGTATCGGACAGCATTACAGGTGCCGGACCGCATTTTGCCGTGCCGTTGGCAGCGGTCCAGCCACGCGGTCCGCGAAGCATTGTAAGTGAACAAAATGGCGACGGCCACGCCCTAGCCGGGCACGCCGTAGTGACGTCGCATCCGGTGACGCCGGGTGTGGTGACACCAACAGGGGACAACCCCTTTTCTCATTTGGCCGCGGACGTTAAGTGTAGTTCGCGGGTACCGGAAGTAAATTCGCCGGTACGAGAGGAAAATGGCCCGTTTTTGATTTTGGGGCCCAAAAACCAAAACCAATGGCGCCCAGAATTGATCGACATAGTCGATATGATTGCGCGACTGGCCGATGCCGTCGCGAGACTGTCCAGTGAAGTGCGCGGAAACTCGCGTGCACGTGTGCAGTTGCCCGAATTCTCCGGGCTGGACCATGAGAACCCTGGTATTTTTATCTCGCGCTGCGTTACCGAACTCACGCAGTGTGTAGACTCTCCGCGTGACCAGTGGGTCGCGCTAGTGCGGCGGCAGCTGAAGGGCGAGGCGCTGCGTTGGTTGCGTGCCACCTTCGGGGAACAGGTGCCGGTTACGTGGGACTCCTTCGCCACGAGCCTCATCGAGAGGTTTAACAGCCGGCAGTTAGTTGCCCGATTGACCTCAAAGTTGTTCGGCCAACCCCAGGCCCCAAGCGTCAGCCCGGAGGCCTTCATTGCCGAGAAGCGGGCACTGGCTGCGAGGGTGGCTCCACACCTGGCGGAGGAGGACCTTCTCTACTTAGTCATCCCTCTCCTAGGACCGGAGATACGCTGCTTCGTCCGAGGGCGGAAGTTCCGCAACTTGGAAGACCTGGCGCAGCAGTGCCGGGAAGTCCTCGAGGATCTAGCGGAGGTGCCCTGGACTTCGAGGCCCCCAAGGGGTCCCCGATCGGAGCGGCCGCCAACTGAGAGGCGAGACGACCGTCCACGCCGGGCGAGCCCTGCCCGGCAGCATCCGGAGTCCCGAGACGCGGTTCCAGCCAGACACGGGGAGCGTCGACAGGCGCCGCCGCGCTTCAACCAGGTCACTCAGGGGAACCAAGACCAGGGAAACGCCACCAGGGACGGTCCGGGTGGCTGTTAGATCAGCCTGCCGCACCGTCCCGCGACGACGACCGACCCTACCGGCTGGAAGCTTCGGAGGAGGAGCGCCTGCAGTTGGCGTCCTTGACCGAGGAATGGGGGTCACGAGGACCCCGACTTCCGCGAGTTCTCGTCCAGGTGGACGGGCAGAGTTTGTGCGCTCTGGTGGATACCGGGGCCAGCCACAACTTTGTCCAGCCTGGAGTGGGGTCCGCCACGCCGGCGGAACGGGCTGAACCAGGGCAAGTTGTCTTGGGGTGCGCTGGAAGTACGGCTCGAAATCTAGGGCAGGCCCGCTTGCAGCTAGCGGTGGAGGGACTCCACTGTCCTACGACGGCCACGGTGGTGGAAGGGCTGCAGGAGCAGCTTATCTTGGGGATGCCTTGGCTTCACGAGAACCGGGCTATGTTGGACATGTCCCAGCGATGCATATATTTCGGCATTGGACAGCGGCAGACGGCCTACTTTGAGCATCCTCTGCGCCCGGTGCGTGTTCAGAAGACCGGCCCGGCCTTTGGGAAAGACCAGTTCGAGGCCAGCACGAGGGAGAAGGTGTCTGCTGTTCTGAGGGATTTCGCTGAAGTCTTCAACGAAGATATCAGGCAGCCGACAACTAGGGCCATGGTACACCGGATCTGCGTACGGGAGGAGAGGCCGGTGTGGCAATCCAGGTACCAGAAGATGCCCGACTCACGGAAGCAGCTCATCCACGACGAGATCCGGAAGCTGCTTGAGTCGGGAGTCATCTCCAGGAGTACCTCTCCGTACTGCAGCCCAGTGGTCCTCATCACCAAGAAGGACGGTAGGCTCAGGTTCTGTATTGATTACAGGGAGATCAACAAGCTTATTGTCCCCGAGGCCCCGTACCTCCCCGTAATCAATGAAACGGTCAGAGAACTTGGCGATGCCCGTGTTTTTTCGACGTTGGACCTGCGGAACGGGTTCTGGCAGGTGCCGCTGGACAACGCCTCGAAGAAATACACGGCCTTCGGAGGCCCCGACGGCTCACTTTACGAGTTCAAAGTGATGGCGTTTGGGCTGAAGAACGGCCCGTCCGCCTTCCAGAAACTTATGGCGGCGGTGTTGATGGGGTACATTGATAGATTTTGCAAAGTCTATCTAGACATCATCGTTTACTCCGCCATCGTGGACGAGCATGCCGTCAACCTTCGTCTGGTTCTGGAGCGGCTGCGGGCCCATGGGTTGTGGATTTCCCCGGCGAAGTGACAATTCGGAAGAACCACCCTACGGTACCTGGGGCGAGTGATCACGGCGAAAGGAAATTTTCCGCAGGAGGAATCGCTGATAAATATTCGGGACTTCCCACGTCCTACCTCGCTCAAGACGCTGCGTGGCTTCCTGGGAACAGCTGGGTGGCTTCGGGAATTCGTCCCGGACTTCGCGGAGGTGGCCGCGCCTCTGACGGCACTGCTCCAGCCTAAGTAGCGGTTCTGCTGGACGGCGGAAGCGGAGAGGGCCTTTCTGGAGTTGAAGAAGTTGGTCTCCCAGCCGCTGAGGTTGGCTCGTCCCGACGCCAACCGGGAATTCTGCTTGCAGACGGACGCATCCCACGTCGGGATGGGGGCGGTCCTGTTCCAGGCGAGGGCAGATGGCGAGCGCGATATCATCGCCTACGCCAGTGCGAAGCTCAGCCCCACCGAGCAGCGATATCACATTAATGAGATCGAGTGTCTCGCTGTGGTGTGGGCTGTCAAGCGTTATCGCCATTTTTTACAGGATGCCCCATTCCGCCTGTATACTGATAGTTCCGCCCTGCAGTGGCTAGACAAGATGTGGGACTCCAAGATGAAGCTGACCCGGTGGGCTATCTTGTTGCAGGAGTACCAATTTCAGGTGGTCCACGTGCTGGGGAAGCTGAATCAGCTTCCAGATTTCCTTTCCAGAATCCAGGGGAGAAGCCTTCCGCCCTCAACGAAGCGCTGGAGAACGAGCGCATGTTCTTTCCCTGCCCGAAGGACGAGGAGGAAGACGAAGGCCTGGAAGAAGCTGCCGCGAGGCTGAACCGTATGGTTCGCCAATGGGCATTCGTGCGGCCTCGGTCACCACCCGAAGGACAGCCCGTCTGCAACGCTGCGAGGACGATGTTCGAAGACATCGTGGAGGCCCAGAAGGAGAGCTGGTCGATCCGGAACTTCGTCACCAAGTATCGGGCCTGGCGAGCTAACCCAGCGGCCGATCGGAGCAACCCTCCGAAGTACTTCGTGGGCGAGGACAATGTCCTGTACTTCCGAAAGAAGCCGCACCACCCCCCCCGTATCATTTTCCCCCGCCAGGCCTGGGGAAAGATCATCCAGCACTACCACGACCAGGTCGGCCACCCCGGTCGAGGAGAGACCATCGTCCAGGTTTTCCGACACTATTACTGGCCGGGCATGAATAAGGACATTGCTGAATATGTCGCCGCCTGCATGGTCTGCGCTACGACCAAGCGCGGCCGACTCCAAGACCCAGCCCCCCAGCGTCCACGCGTGTCGACGCAGCCCTGGAACGTGGTGTCTGTGGATGTTATGGGCCCTTATCCCGTGAGCCGGTCCAGGAATCGGTACCTCCTGGTGGCGGTCGATACTTTCAGTAATTGGCTGGAAGCTCGTCCAGTTCCGGCCGCAGATGGGAAGAAGGTCGTGGAGTTCCTCAAGGATCAGGTATGCTATCGTTGGGGCTTTCCAGAAACCATCATTTCCGACCAGGGGACCCAGTTCCGGGGGGCAGCGTTCGATAGGTTCTGCCGAGAGAACCAAATCAAATCTTCGTTGTCGGCCGCCTACCACCAGCAGGCCAACCCCGTCGAGCGTCGCTGCCAGGAAGTCAAGAAGTGGCTGCGTGCTGCTCTACAGAAGAAGTCTGCGAGCAGCTGGGATGCAGGGATCCATCGGATGTTGTCCGATCTCCGGTCCCGCGTCAACGCCTCCACGGGGATGTCTCCCTGCCAACTGCTGCTGGGATACGATCTTTCCCGTCCGGGCGACTGGGCCCTGCCGACCGTAGATAGCGTCCGGCCAGTCCTTCCGGAACCGGAGCCCCCAGCGGAGGATCGGCCAACCCGGGAAGCCCCATCGCCACGCTTGGACCTCCCCTCCCCACCACCGAGCGCCACCCTTGACGACCCGCCGAGAGCGGGGTGCCCCGACCCAGCGGAGGCGATAGTCACGGACCCACTCCCAGACCCAGTTGAGGCCCGGAGGCAGCGGATTGAGACTGCGCGGAGGCGAAAAGAGGTCTACCAACGCAATCTGTTCCCGGACCAGGACGCCGGCCTCAGTGTCTCGTTCGAGCCAGGCCAGTGGGTGTTGTGCCGGAACAGCGGCTCTGGGAAGCCGAGGTTTGGACCCACCTGGACCGGACCGAGCAAGGTGGTTCGTAAGATGGGCCCCACTACCTATCTAGTCAACAAGGGGGGTAAGGAGGTAGTCCTCTACGTAGACGATCTACGTTTGTCACCATCTCAACGGGTGACACTAAGTGACCAGTGCGCGCGTGAGAGTGGTGAGGAGGACCTTGAGCAGTAGTGTGGTGAAGGATATGTTCCTTATTTTCTTTTCTTCTTTGTGCTAATTGTATTTGTATTTTTGTTGTGTGAATAAAGAAAGTTGCTTGGGCGATGATCGCGGGCGCGGACTAACGGCCTCAACTGGGGAGGGTGGTGTCATTGGCCCCGTTGCCTGTCTTGGCCCGTCATTGGCCCCGTTGCCTATCTTGGCCCGTCATTGGCCCCGTTGCCTGTCTAGGGGGCGTGGCTTCAACGGGCTCTTGTCTATAAAAGACGGGCCCGCTCTGAACGAAGCCTCTTTCTTCTCCCGTTGTTCGTGGGCCACAGAGGGTGAGTACGTTCTGCCGCGAAACCCCTAAAGGCCTCTTAATCGCTGCCCGCGAACCCCGCGCCCTCGAAACTGCTTCAAAGTATCTGTTCGGTGTTTCATTTTAGTGATTTCAATAGTGACCGAATAGTCACTATTGTTCCGAAGTCATTCACTCATAGTAGGGCGACCAGGCCTAGATTCCCACGCTCTCGTTGGATCCTCTTGCTTGGAGAAAGGGGGCCTCTAGGAGTCTTACCTGGGCGTCTAGTATTCGAGCGCGACCTACCCTAACTAACACGCTATGGATTCGTATACATACGATCCTTTGGGGGTAGATTCGTGTCAAGGGGAAGGAGAGGAAGGAGGGGAAGGAGGGGAAGGAGGGGAAGGAGGGGAAGGAGGGGAAGGAGGGGAAGGAGGGGAAGGAGGGGAAGGAGGGGAAGAAGGGGAAGGAGGGGAAGGAGGGGAAGGAGGGGAAGGAGGGAAAGGAGGGGAAGGAGGGGATGGAGGGGAAGGAAGGGAAGGAGGGGAAGGAGGGGAAGGAGGGGAAGGAGGGGAAGGAAGGAAGGAGGGGAAGGAGGGGTAGGAGAAGAAGGAGGGGAAGGAGAGGAAGGTGGGGTAGGAGAAGAAGGAGGAGGAGGGGTAGGAGAAGAAGGAGGAGAGGGAGGGGAACGAGGGGAAGGAGGGGAAGGAGGGGAAGGAGGGGAAGGAGGGGAAGGAGGGGAAGAAGGGGAAGGAGGGGAAGGAGGGGAAGGAGGGGAAGGAGGGGAAGGAGGGGAAGGAGGGGAAGGAGGGGAAGGAAGGAAGGAGGGGAAGGAGGAGTAGGAGAAGAAGGAGGGGAAGGAGAGGAAGGTGGGGTAGGAGAAGAAGGAGGAGGAGGGGTAGGAGAAGAAGGAGGAGAGGGAGGGGAACGAGGGGAGGGAGGGGAAGGAGGGGAAGGAGGGGAAGAAGGGGAAGGAGGGGAAGGAGGGGAAGGAGGGGAAGGAGGGGAAGGAGGGGAAGGAGGGGAAGGAGGGGAAGGAGGGGAAGGAGGGGAAGGAGGGGAAGGAAGGAAGGAGGGGAAGGAGGGGAAGGAGGGGAAGGAGGGGAAGGAGTGGAAGGAGTGGAAGGATAGGAAGGAGAAGAAGGAGAAGAAGGAGGGGAAGGAGCATGATTCGACCAAAGTTGGAATTACGATGTGTAGTCTAGAAATTCAAATCGGAATCATGAAATATTAGAAATAAGGAGGGGAAGGAGCATGATTCGACCAAAGTTGGAATTACGATGTGTAGTCTAGAAATTCAAATCGGAATCATGAAATATTAGAAATAAGAAGGGGAAGGAGCATGATTCGACCAAAGTTGGAATTACGATGTGTAGTCTATGAAATTCAAATCGGAATCATGAAATATTAGAACTCTAGAATGTATTCTTCTTTCAAAACGAAGTTTATTTGGAATCATCTAAAACATCGGCTTCACCGAATTATTCGTTTCCGGCCGGAACAACGGTGGATTCATGATGAATATTCATCAAAAACCAGATCGTTCTGGGTTGTTTCCTGCAGAAATGTTTCATCAACCACATCTTCATCTGATAACGTTGAAATACGGAATTCCAATATATTTTCAATCGAAAAGATGAGGATTCCATATGGTGATCGAAAAACACGGTATTCCGGTGAATACCATTTTCACACCGAAATCACAAATCCATTCGGAAATTCATCGGCAACACCGATTTTGCTCGAATATCAATTTTCAAGTAGTAAAAACGAAAAATCGGCAGAATGTACTGGAAAACCAGTCATCCATATAGAAATGGGAGAATTTTGAAGTTCCCAAATTCCTCGGGAGATATGTTGAGAGCACCATATTTGGTCGAATATCACCTTACGATAAAAATCCGAAATAATGTTCAGGAATGATTGGAAATCGAGTATGATACGTGAAGAAATAAGATAATAGTGAATTCTAATCATCGACCTGGGATTAAACGGATTTCGATGATTCCGATGAATGGAATCATTGTTGTAGTGACATGGAATGTGAAATTCGAACGATTCGAAAGGAGAAGGAGGGGCAGAAGGGGGAAGAAGGGAAGGAGGGGAGGGAGGGGAAGGAGGGGAGGGAGGGGAAGGAGGGGAAGAAGGGGAAGGAGGGGAAGGAAAGGAAGGAGGGGAAGGAGGGAAAGGAGCGGAAGGAGGGGAAGGAGGGGAAGGAGGGGAAGGAGGGGAAGGAGGGGTAGGAGGGGAAGGAGGGAAAGGAGGGGAAGGAGGGGAAGAAGGGGAAGGAGGGGAAGGAAAGGAAGGAGGGCTAGGAGGGAGAGGAGGGGAAGGAGGGGAAGGAGGGAAAGGAGGGGAAGAAGGGGAAGGAGGGGTAGGAGGGGAAGGAGTGGAAGGAGTGGAAGGAGTGGAAGGAGTGGAAGGAGTGGAAGGAGTGGAAGGAGTGGAAGGAGTGGAAGGAGTGGAAGGAGTGGAAGGAGAAGAAGGAGGGGAAGGAGCATGATTCGACCAAAGTTGGAATTACGATGTGTAGTCTATGAAATTCAAATCGGAATCTTGAAATATTAGAACTCTTGGATGTATTCTTCTTTCAAAACGAATTTTATTTGGAATCATCTAAAACATCGGCTTCACCGAATTATTCGTTTCCGGCCGGAACAACGGTGGATTCATGATGAATATTCATCAAAAACCAGATCGTTCTGGGTTGTTTCCTGCAGAAATGTTTCATCAACCACATCTTCATCAGATAACGTTGAAATACGGAATTCCAATTTATTTTCAATCGAAAAGATGAAGATTCCATTTGGTGATCGAAAAACACGTTATTCCGGTGAATACCTTTTTCACACCAGAATCACAAATCTATTCGGAAATTCATCGGCAACACCGATTTTGCTCGAATATCAATTTTCAAGTAGTAAAAACGAAAAATCAGCAGAATGTACTGGAAAACCAGTCATCCATATAGAAATGGGAGAATTTTGAAGTTCCCAAATTCCTCGGGAGATAGGTTGAGAGCACCATATTTGGTCGAATATCACCTTACGATAAAAATCCGAAATAATGTTCAGGAATGATTGGAAATCGAGTATGATACGTGAAGAAATAAGATAATAGTGAATTCTAATCATCGACCTGGGATTAAACGGATTTCGATGATTCCGATGAATGGAATCATTGTTGTAGTGACATGGAATGTGAAATTCGAACGATTCGAAAGGAGAAGAAGGGGCAGAAGGGGAAGGAGGGGAGGGAGGGGTAGGAGGGGTAGGAGGGAAAGGAGGGGAAGGAGGGGAAGAAGGGGAAGGAGGAGAAGGAGGGGCAGAAGGGGGAGGAGTGGAAGGAGGGGAGGGAGGGGAAGGAGTGGAAGGAGGGGAAGGAGGGGAAGGAGGGGAAGGAGGGGAAGGGAAGGAGGGGAAGGAGGGGAAGGAGGGGAAAGAGGGGAAGGAGGGGAAGGAGGGGAAGGAGGGGAAGGAGGGGAAGGAGGGGAAGGAGGGGAAGGAGGGGAAGGAGCATGATTCGACCAAAGTTGGAATTACGATGTGTAGTCTATGAAATTCAAATCGGAATCATGAAATATTAGAACTCTTGGATGTATTCTTCTTTCAAAACGAATTTTATTTGGAATCATCTAAAACATCGGCTTCACCGAATTATTCGTTTCCGGCCGGAACAACGGTGGATTCATGATGAATATTCATCAAAAACCAGATCGTTCTGGGTTGTTTCCTGCAGAAATGTTTCATCAACCACATCTTCATCAGATAACGTTGAAATACGGAATTCCAATTTATTTTCAATCGAAAAGATGAAGATTCCATTTGGTGATCGAAAAACACGTTATTCCGGTGAATACCTTTTTCACACCAGAATCACAAATCTATTCGGAAATTCATCGGCAACACCGATTTTGCTCGAATATCAATTTTCAAGTAGTAAAAACGAAAAATCAGCAGAATGTACTGGAAAACCAGTCATCCATATAGAAATGGGAGAATTTTGAAGTTCCCAAATTCCTCGGGAGATAGGTTGAGAGCACCATATTTGGTCGAATATCACCTTACGATAAAAATCCGAAATAATGTTCAGGAATGATTGGAAATCGAGTATGATACGTGAAGAAATAAGATAATAGTGAATTCTAATCATCGACCTGGGATTAAACGGATTTCGATGATTCCGATGAATGGAATCATTGTTGTAGTGACATGGAATGTGAAATTCGAACGATTCGAAAGGAGAAGAAGGGGCAGAAGGGGAAGGAGGGGAGGGAGGGGTAGGAGGGGTAGGAGGGAAAGGAGGGGAAGGAGGGGAAGAAGGGGAAGGAGGAGAAGGAGGGGCAGAAGGGGGAGGAGTGGAAGGAGGGGAGGGAGGGGAAGGAGTGGAAGGAGGGGAAGGAGGGGAAGGAGGGGAAGGAGGGGAAGGAGGGGAAGGGAAGGAGGGGAAGGAGGGGAAGGAGGGGAAAGAGGGGAAGGAGGGGAAGGAGAGGAAAGAGGGGAAGGAGGGGAAGGAGGGGAAGGATGGGAAGGAGGGGAAGGAGCATGATTCGACCAAAGTTGGAATTACGATGTGTAGTCTATGAAATTCAAATCGGAATCATGAAATATTAGAACTCTTGGATGTATTCTTCTTTCAAAACGAATTTTATTTGGAATCATCTAAAACATCGGCTTCACCGAATTATTCGTTTCCGGCCGGAACAACGGTGGATTCATGATGAATATTCATCAAAAACCAGATCGTTCTGGGTTGTTTCCTGCAGAAATGTTTCATCAACCACATCTTCATCTGATAACGTTGAAATACGGAATTCCAATTTATTTTCAATCGAAAAGATGAAGATTCCATTTGGTGATCGAAAAACACGTTATTCCGGTGAATACCATTTTCACACCAGAATCACAAATCTATTCGGAAATTCATCGGCAACACCGATTTTGCTCGAATATCAATTTTCAAGTAGTAAAAACGAAAAATCGGCAGAATGTACTGGAAAACCAGTCATCCATATAGAAATGGGAGAATTTTGAAGTTCCCAAATTCCTCGGGAGATATGTTGAGAGCACCATATTTGGTCGAATATCACCTTACGATAAAAATCCGAAATAATGTTCAGGAATGATTGGAAATCGAGTATGATACGTGAAGAAATAAGATAATAGTGAATTCTAATCATCGACCTTGGATTAAACGGATTTCGATGATTCCGATGAATGGAATCATTGTTGTAGTGACATGGAATATGAAATTCGAACGATTCGAAAGGAGAAGGTGGGGCAGAAGGGGAAGGAGGGGAGGGAGGGGTAGGAGGGGTAGGAGGGAAAGGAGGGGAAGGAGGGGAAGAAGGGGAAGGAGGAGAAGGAGGGGAAGGAGGGGTAGGAGGGGAAGGAGGGGAAGGAGGGGAAGGAGGGGAAGGAGGGGTAGGAGGGGAAGGAGGGGAAGGAGGGGAAGGAGGGGAAGGAGGGGAAGGAGGGGAAGGAGGGGAAGGAGGGGAAGGAGGGGAAGGAGGGGAAGGAGGGGAAGGAGGGGAAGGAGGGGAAGGAGGGGAAGGAGGGGAAGGAGGGGAAGGAGGGGAAGGAGGGGAAGGAGGGGAAGGAGGGGAAGGAGGGGAAGGAGGGGAAGAAAGGGTGGAGGGGAAGGAGGGGTAGGAGAAGAAGGAGGGGAAGGAGAGGAAGGTGGGGTAGGAGAAGAAGGAGGAGAAGGAGGGGAACGAGGGGAAGGAGGGGAAGAAGGGGAAGGAGGGGAAGGAGGGGACTGAGGGGAAGAAGGGGAAGGAGGGTGTCATTGGCTCCGTCGCCTGTCTTGGCCCGTCATTGGCCCCGTTGCCTATCTTGGCCCGTCATTGGCCCCGATGCCTGTCTAGGGGGCGTGGCTTCAACGAGGGCTCTTGTCTATAAAAGACGGGCCCGCTCTGAACGAAGCCTCTTTCTTCTCCCGTTGTTCGTGGGCCACAGAGGGTGAGTACGTTCTGCCGCGAAACCCCTAAAGGCCTCTTAATCGCTGCCCGCGAACCCCGCGCCCTCGCAACTGCTTCAAAGTATCTGTTCGGTGTTTCATTTTAGTGATTTCAATAGTGACCGAATAGTCACTATTGTTCCGAAGTCATTCACTCATAGTAGGGCGACCAGGCCTAGATTCCCACGATCTCGTTGGATCCTCTTGCTTGGAGAAAGGGGGCCTCTAGGAGTCTTACCTGGGCGTCTAGTATTCGAGCGCGACCTACCCTAACTAACACGCTATGGATTCGTATACATACGATCCTTTGGGGGTAGATTCGTGTCATGGCGCCCAACGTGGGGCACAACCCGGTGGTGAAAGTCAGAGTGAAGTGCGGTATCGCGTATCGGACAGCATTACAGGTGCCGGACCGCATTTTGCCGTGCCGTTGGCAGCGGTCCAGCCACGCGGTCCGCGAAGCATTGTAAGTGAACAAAATGGCGACGGCCACGCCCTAGCCGGGCACGCCGTAGTGACGTCGCATCCGGTGACGCCGGGTGTGGTGACACCAACAGGGGACAACCCCTTTTCTCATTTGGCCGCGGACGTTAAGTGTAGTTCGCGGGTACCGGAAGTAAATTCGCCGGTACGAGAGGAAAATGGCCCGTTTTTGATTTTGGGGCCCAAAAACCAAAACCAATGGCGCCCAGAATTGATCGACATAGTCGATATGATTGCGCGACTGGCCGATGCCGTCGCGAGACTGTCCAGTGAAGTGCGCGGAAACTCGCGTGCACGTGTGCAGTTGCCCGAATTCTCCGGGCTGGACCATGAGAACCCTGGTATTTTTATCTCGCGCTGCGTTACCGAACTCACGCAGTGTGTAGACTCTCCGCGTGACCAGTGGGTCGCGCTAGTGCGGCGGCAGCTGAAGGGCGAGGCGCTGCGTTGGTTGCGTGCCACCTTCGGGGAACAGGTGCCGGTTACGTGGGACTCCTTCGCCACGAGCCTCATCGAGAGGTTTAACAGCCGGCAGTTAGTTGCCCGATTGACCTCAAAGTTGTTCGGCCAACCCCAGGCCCCAAGCGTCAGCCCGGAGGCCTTCATTGCCGAGAAGCGGGCACTGGCTGCGAGGGTGGCTCCACACCTGGCGGAGGAGGACCTTCTCTACTTAGTCATCCCTCTCCTAGGACCGGAGATACGCTGCTTCGTCCGAGGGCGGAAGTTCCGCAACTTGGAAGACCTGGCGCAGCAGTGCCGGGAAGTCCTCGAGGATCTAGCGGAGGTGCCCTGGACTTCGAGGCCCCCAAGGGGTCCCCGATCGGAGCGGCCGCCAACTGAGAGGCGAGACGACCGTCCACGCCGGGCGAGCCCTGCCCGGCAGCATCCGGAGTCCCGAGACGCGGTTCCAGCCAGACACGGGGAGCGTCGACAGGCGCCGCCGCGCTTCAACCAGGTCACTCAGGGGAACCAAGACCAGGGAAACGCCACCAGGGACGGTCCGGGTGGCTGTTAGATCAGCCTGCCGCACCGTCCCGCGACGACGACCGACCCTACCGGCTGGAAGCTTCGGAGGAGGAGCGCCTGCAGTTGGCGTCCTTGACCGAGGAATGGGGGTCACGAGGACCCCGACTTCCGCGAGTTCTCGTCCAGGTGGACGGGCAGAGTTTGTGCGCTCTGGTGGATACCGGGGCCAGCCACAACTTTGTCCAGCCTGGAGTGGGGTCCGCCACGCCGGCGGAACGGGCTGAACCAGGGCAAGTTGTCTTGGGGTGCGCTGGAAGTACGGCTCGAAATCTAGGGCAGGCCCGCTTGCAGCTAGCGGTGGAGGGACTCCACTGTCCTACGACGGCCACGGTGGTGGAAGGGCTGCAGGAGCAGCTTATCTTGGGGATGCCTTGGCTTCACGAGAACCGGGCTATGTTGGACATGTCCCAGCGATGCATATATTTCGGCATTGGACAGCGGCAGACGGCCTACTTTGAGCATCCTCTGCGCCCGGTGCGTGTTCAGAAGACCGGCCCGGCCTTTGGGAAAGACCAGTTCGAGGCCAGCACGAGGGAGAAGGTGTCTGCTGTTCTGAGGGATTTCGCTGAAGTCTTCAACGAAGATATCAGGCAGCCGACAACTAGGGCCATGGTACACCGGATCTGCGTACGGGAGGAGAGGCCGGTGTGGCAATCCAGGTACCAGAAGATGCCCGACTCACGGAAGCAGCTCATCCACGACGAGATCCGGAAGCTGCTTGAGTCGGGAGTCATCTCCAGGAGTACCTCTCCGTACTGCAGCCCAGTGGTCCTCATCACCAAGAAGGACGGTAGGCTCAGGTTCTGTATTGATTACAGGGAGATCAACAAGCTTATTGTCCCCGAGGCCCCGTACCTCCCCGTAATCAATGAAACGGTCAGAGAACTTGGCGATGCCCGTGTTTTTTCGACGTTGGACCTGCGGAACGGGTTCTGGCAGGTGCCGCTGGACAACGCCTCGAAGAAATACACGGCCTTCGGAGGCCCCGACGGCTCACTTTACGAGTTCAAAGTGATGGCGTTTGGGCTGAAGAACGGCCCGTCCGCCTTCCAGAAACTTATGGCGGCGGTGTTGATGGGGTACATTGATAGATTTTGCAAAGTCTATCTAGACATCATCGTTTACTCCGCCATCGTGGACGAGCATGCCGTCAACCTTCGTCTGGTTCTGGAGCGGCTGCGGGCCCATGGGTTGTGGATTTCCCCGGCGAAGTGACAATTCGGAAGAACCACCCTACGGTACCTGGGGCGAGTGATCACGGCGAAAGGAAATTTTCCGCAGGAGGAATCGCTGATAAATATTCGGGACTTCCCACGTCCTACCTCGCTCAAGACGCTGCGTGGCTTCCTGGGAACAGCTGGGTGGCTTCGGGAATTCGTCCCGGACTTCGCGGAGGTGGCCGCGCCTCTGACGGCACTGCTCCAGCCTAAGTAGCGGTTCTGCTGGACGGCGGAAGCGGAGAGGGCCTTTCTGGAGTTGAAGAAGTTGGTCTCCCAGCCGCTGAGGTTGGCTCGTCCCGACGCCAACCGGGAATTCTGCTTGCAGACGGACGCATCCCACGTCGGGATGGGGGCGGTCCTGTTCCAGGCGAGGGCAGATGGCGAGCGCGATATCATCGCCTACGCCAGTGCGAAGCTCAGCCCCACCGAGCAGCGATATCACATTAATGAGATCGAGTGTCTCGCTGTGGTGTGGGCTGTCAAGCGTTATCGCCATTTTTTACAGGATGCCCCATTCCGCCTGTATACTGATAGTTCCGCCCTGCAGTGGCTAGACAAGATGTGGGACTCCAAGATGAAGCTGACCCGGTGGGCTATCTTGTTGCAGGAGTACCAATTTCAGGTGGTCCACGTGCTGGGGAAGCTGAATCAGCTTCCAGATTTCCTTTCCAGAATCCAGGGGAGAAGCCTTCCGCCCTCAACGAAGCGCTGGAGAACGAGCGCATGTTCTTTCCCTGCCCGAAGGACGAGGAGGAAGACGAAGGCCTGGAAGAAGCTGCCGCGAGGCTGAACCGTATGGTTCGCCAATGGGCATTCGTGCGGCCTCGGTCACCACCCGAAGGACAGCCCGTCTGCAACGCTGCGAGGACGATGTTCGAAGACATCGTGGAGGCCCAGAAGGAGAGCTGGTCGATCCGGAACTTCGTCACCAAGTATCGGGCCTGGCGAGCTAACCCAGCGGCCGATCGGAGCAACCCTCCGAAGTACTTCGTGGGCGAGGACAATGTCCTGTACTTCCGAAAGAAGCCGCACCACCCCCCCCGTATCATTTTCCCCCGCCAGGCCTGGGGAAAGATCATCCAGCACTACCACGACCAGGTCGGCCACCCCGGTCGAGGAGAGACCATCGTCCAGGTTTTCCGACACTATTACTGGCCGGGCATGAATAAGGACATTGCTGAATATGTCGCCGCCTGCATGGTCTGCGCTACGACCAAGCGCGGCCGACTCCAAGACCCAGCCCCCCAGCGTCCACGCGTGTCGACGCAGCCCTGGAACGTGGTGTCTGTGGATGTTATGGGCCCTTATCCCGTGAGCCGGTCCAGGAATCGGTACCTCCTGGTGGCGGTCGATACTTTCAGTAATTGGCTGGAAGCTCGTCCAGTTCCGGCCGCAGATGGGAAGAAGGTCGTGGAGTTCCTCAAGGATCAGGTATGCTATCGTTGGGGCTTTCCAGAAACCATCATTTCCGACCAGGGGACCCAGTTCCGGGGGGCAGCGTTCGATAGGTTCTGCCGAGAGAACCAAATCAAATCTTCGTTGTCGGCCGCCTACCACCAGCAGGCCAACCCCGTCGAGCGTCGCTGCCAGGAAGTCAAGAAGTGGCTGCGTGCTGCTCTACAGAAGAAGTCTGCGAGCAGCTGGGATGCAGGGATCCATCGGATGTTGTCCGATCTCCGGTCCCGCGTCAACGCCTCCACGGGGATGTCTCCCTGCCAACTGCTGCTGGGATACGATCTTTCCCGTCCGGGCGACTGGGCCCTGCCGACCGTAGATAGCGTCCGGCCAGTCCTTCCGGAACCGGAGCCCCAGCGGAGGATCGGCCAACCCGGGAAGCCCCATCGCCACGCTTGGACCTCCCCTCCCCACCACCGAGCGCCACCCTTGACGACCCGCCGAGAGCGGGGTGCCCCGACCCAGCGGAGGCGATAGTCACGGACCCACTCCCAGACCCAGTTGAGGCCCGGAGGCAGCGGATTGAGACTGCGCGGAGGCGAAAAGAGGTCTACCAACGCAATCTGTTCCCGGACCAGGACGCCGGCCTCAGTGTCTCGTTCGAGCCAGGCCAGTGGGTGTTGTGCCGGAACAGCGGCTCTGGGAAGCCGAGGTTTGGACCCACCTGGACCGGACCGAGCAAGGTGGTTCGTAAGATGGGCCCCACTACCTATCTAGTCAACAAGGGGGGTAAGGAGGTAGTCCTCTACGTAGACGATCTACGTTTGTCACCATCTCAACGGGTGACACTAAGTGACCAGTGCGCGCGTGAGAGTGGTGAGGAGGACCTTGAGCAGTAGTGTGGTGAAGGATATGTTCCTTATTTTCTTTTCTTCTTTGTGCTAATTGTATTTGTATTTTTGTTGTGTGAATAAAGAAAGTTGCTTGGGCGATGATCGCGGGCGCGGACTAACGGCCTCAACTGGGGAGGGTGGTGTCATTGGCCCCGTTGCCTGTCTTGGCCCGTCATTGGCCCCGTTGCCTATCTTGGCCCGTCATTGGCCCCGTTGCCTGTCTAGGGGGCGTGGCTTCAACGGGCTCTTGTCTATAAAAGACGGGCCCGCTCTGAACGAAGCCTCTTTCTTCTCCCGTTGTTCGTGGGCCACAGAGGGTGAGTACGTTCTGCCGCGAAACCCCTAAAGGCCTCTTAATCGCTGCCCGCGAACCCCGCGCCCTCGAAACTGCTTCAAAGTATCTGTTCGGTGTTTCATTTTAGTGATTTCAATAGTGACCGAATAGTCACTATTGTTCCGAAGTCATTCACTCATAGTAGGGCGACCAGGCCTAGATTCCCACGCTCTCGTTGGATCCTCTTGCTTGGAGAAAGGGGGCCTCTAGGAGTCTTACCTGGGCGTCTAGTATTCGAGCGCGACCTACCCTAACTAACACGCTATGGATTCGTATACATACGATCCTTTGGGGGTAGATTCGTGTCAAGGGGAAGGAGAGGAAGGAGGGGAAGGAGGGGAAGGAGGGGAAGGAGGGGAAGGAGGGGAAGGAGGGGAAGGAGGGGAAGGAGGGGAAGGAGGGGAAGAAGGGGAAGGAGGGGAAGGAGGGGAAGGAGGGGAAGGAGGGAAAGGAGGGGAAGGAGGGGATGGAGGGGAAGGAAGGGAAGGAGGGGAAGGAGGGGAAGGAGGGGAAGGAGGGGAAGGAAGGAAGGAGGGGAAGGAGGGGTAGGAGAAGAAGGAGGGGAAGGAGAGGAAGGTGGGGTAGGAGAAGAAGGAGGAGGAGGGGTAGGAGAAGAAGGAGGAGAGGGAGGGGAACGAGGGGAAGGAGGGGAAGGAGGGGAAGGAGGGGAAGGAGGGGAAGGAGGGGAAGAAGGGGAAGGAGGGGAAGGAGGGGAAGGAGGGGAAGGAGGGGAAGGAGGGGAAGGAGGGGAAGGAGGGGAAGGAAGGAAGGAGGGGAAGGAGGAGTAGGAGAAGAAGGAGGGGAAGGAGAGGAAGGTGGGGTAGGAGAAGAAGGAGGAGGAGGGGTAGGAGAAGAAGGAGGAGAGGGAGGGGAACGAGGGGAGGGAGGGGAAGGAGGGGAAGGAGGGGAAGAAGGGGAAGGAGGGGAAGGAGGGGAAGGAGGGGAAGGAGGGGAAGGAGGGGAAGGAGGGGAAGGAGGGGAAGGAGGGGAAGGAGGGGAAGGAGGGGAAGGAAGGAAGGAGGGGAAGGAGGGGTAGGAGAAGAAGGAGGGGAAGGAGAGGAAGGTGGGGTAGGAGAAGAAGGAGGAGGAGGGGTAGGAGAAGAAGGAGGAGAAGGAGGGGAACGAGGGGAAGGAGGGGAAGAAGGGGAAGGAGGGGAAGGAGAGGAAGGAGGGGAAGGAGGGGAAGGAGGGGAAGGAGGGGAAGGAGGGGAAGGAGGGGAAGGAGGGGAAGGAGGGGAAGGAGGGGAAGGAGGGGAAGGAGGGGAAGGAGAGGAAGGAGGGGAAGGAGGGGTAGGAGGGGTAGGAGGGGAAGGAGGGGAAGGAGGGGAAGGAGGGGAAGGAGGGGAAGGAGGGGAAGGAGGGGAAGGAGGGGAAGGAGGGGAAGGAGGGGAAGGAGGGAGAAGGAGGAGAAGGAGGGGAAGGAGGGGAAGGAGGCGAAGGAGGGGAGGGAGGGAGGGGAGGAGTGGAAGGAGGGGAAGGAGGGGAAGGAGGGGAAGGAGGGGAAGGAGGGGAAGGAGGGGAAGGAGGGGGAGGAGGGGAAGGAGGGGGAAGGAGGGGAAGGAGGGGGAGGAGGGGAAGGAGGGGAAGGAGGGGAAGGAGGGGAAGGAGGGGAAGGAGGGGAAGGAGGGGAAGGAGGGGGAGGAGGGGGAAGGAGGGGGAAGGAGGGGGAGGAGGGAAGGAGGGGAAGGAGGGGAAGGAGGGGAAGGAGGGGAAGGAGGGGAAGGAGGGGAAGGAGGGGAAGGAGGGGGAGGAGGGGAAGGAGGGGGAGGAGGGGAAGGAGGGGAAGGAGGGGAAGGAGGGGAAGGAGGGGAAGGAGGGGAAGGAGGGGAAGGGGAAGAGGGGAGAAGGGGAAGGAGGGGAAGGAGGGGAAGGAGGGGATGGAGGGGAGGAGGGGAGGAGGGGAAGGAGGGGAAGGAGGGGAAGGAGGGGAAGGAGGGGAAGGAAGGGAAGGGGGGAAGGAGGGGAAGGAGGGGGAAGGAGGGGAAGGAAGGGGAAGGAGGGGAAGGAGGGGAAGGAAGGGGAGGAGGGAAGGAGAGGAAGGAGGGGAGGTAGGGGTGAGGGGAAGGAGGGGAAGGAGGGGAGGAGGGGAAGGAGGGGAAGGGAGGGGAAGGAGGGGGGGGAAGGAGGGAAGGAGGGGAAGGTGGGGAAGGAGGGGAAGGAGGGGATGGTGGGATGGAGGGGTAGGAGGGGATGGAGGGGTTGGAGGGGAAGGAGGGAAGGAGGGAAGGAGGGGAAGGAGGGGAAGGAGGGGAAGGAGGGGAGGAGGGGAAGGAGGGAGGGGAGGGGTGGTGGGGTAGGGGTTGGTGGGAGGAGGGGAGGGAGGGGAAGGAGGGGAAGGAGGGGAAGGAGGGGATGGAGGGGAAGGAGGGGGAAGGAGGGGTGGTGGGGTAGGAGGGGGATGGGGTGGGGATGGTGGGGTTGGTGGGGTTGGTGGGGTAGGAGGGGTTGGTGGGGTTGGTGGGGATGGTGGGGATGGTGGGGTTGGGGTGGAGGGGTTGGAGGGGTTGGTGGGGGTGGAGGGGTTGGGGGGGATGGTGGGGTGGTGGGGGGGGGTGGAGGGGAAGGTGGGGTTGGAGGGGTTGGTGGGGTTGGTGGGGTGGAGGGGTGGTGGGGTGGGGGGTGTGGGGTTGTGGGGGTTGGTGGGGTTGGTGGGGTTGGGGGGTGGGGTTGGTGGGGTTGGTGGGGTTGGAGGGTTGGGTGGGGTTGGTGGGGTAGGTGGGGTAGGGGGGTAGGAGGGGTTGGTGGGGTTGGTGGGTTGGTGGGGTTGGTGGGGTAGGGGGTTGAGGGGTTGGTGGGGGAGTGGT
>CM072991.1:90065-105065 GCA_037013635.1 Plagiodera versicolora
GATGACGATGACGATGACGATGACGATGACGATGACGATGACGATGACGATGACGATGACGATGACGATGACGATGACGATGACGATGACGATGACGATGACGATGACGATGACGATGACGATGACGATGACGATGACGATGACGATGACGATGACGATGACGATGACGATGACGATGACGATGACGATGACGATGACGATGACGATGACGATGACGATGACGATGACGATGACGATGACGATGACGATGACGATGACGATGACGATGACGATGACGATGACGATGACGATGACGATGACGATGACGATGACGATGACGATGACGATGACGATGACGATGACGATGACGATGACGATGACGATGACGATGACGATGACGATGACGATGACGATGACGATGACGATGACGATGACGATGACGATGACGATGACGATGACGATGACGATGACGATGACGATGACGATGACGATGACGATGACGATGACGATGACGATGACGATGACGATGACGATGACGATGACGATGACGATGACGATGACGATGACGATGACGATGACGATGACGATGACGATGACGATGACGATGACGATGACGATGACGATGACGATGACGATGACGATGACGATGACGATGACGATGACGATGACGATGACGATGACGATGACGATGACGATGACGATGACGATGACGATGACGATGACGATGACGATGACGATGACGATGACGATGACGATGACGATGACGATGACGATGACGATGACGATGACGATGACGATGACGATGACGATGACGATGACGATGACGATGACGATGACGATGACGATGACGATGACGATGACGATGACGATGACGATGACGATGACGATGACGATGACGATGACGATGACGATGACGATGACGATGACGATGACGATGACGATGACGATGACGATGACGATGACGATGACGATGACGATGACGATGACGATGACGATGACGATGACGATGACGATGACGATGACGATGACGATGACGATGACGATGACGATGACGATGACGATGACGATGACGATGACGATGACGATGACGATGACGATGACGATGACGATGACGATGACGATGACGATGACGATGACGATGACGATGACGATGACGATGACGATGACGATGACGATGACGATGACGATGACGATGACGATGACGATGACGATGACGATGACGATGACGATGACGATGACGATGACGATGACGATGACGATGACGATGACGATGACGATGACGATGACGATGACGATGACGATGACGATGACGATGACGATGACGATGACGATGACGATGACGATGACGATGACGATGACGATGACGATGACGATGACGATGACGATGACGATGACGATGACGATGACGATGACGATGACGATGACGATGACGATGACGATGACGATGACGATGACGATGACGATGACGATGACGATGACGATGACGATGACGATGACGATGACGATGACGATGACGATGACGATGACGATGACGATGACGATGACGATGACGATGACGATGACGATGACGATGACGATGACGATGACGATGACGATGACGATGACGATGACGATGACGATGACGATGACGATGACGATGACGATGACGATGACGATGACGATGACGATGACGATGACGATGACGATGACGATGACGATGACGATGACGATGACGATGACGATGACGATGACGATGACGATGACGATGACGATGACGATGACGATGACGATGACGATGACGATGACGATGACGATGACGATGACGATGACGATGACGATGACGATGACGATGACGATGACGATGACGATGACGATGACGATGACGATGACGATGACGATGACGATGACGATGACGATGACGATGACGATGACGATGACGATGACGATGACGATGACGATGACGATGACGATGACGATGACGATGACGATGACGATGACGATGACGATGACGATGACGATGACGATGACGATGACGATGACGATGACGATGACGATGACGATGACGATGACGATGACGATGACGATGACGATGACGATGACGATGACGATGACGATGACGATGACGATGACGATGACGATGACGATGACGATGACGATGACGATGACGATGACGATGACGATGACGATGACGATGACGATGACGATGACGATGACGATGACGATGACGATGACGATGACGATGACGATGACGATGACGATGACGATGACGATGACGATGACGATGACGATGACGATGACGATGACGATGACGATGACGATGACGATGACGATGACGATGACGATGACGATGACGATGACGATGACGATGACGATGACGATGACGATGACGATGACGATGACGATGACGATGACGATGACGATGACGATGACGATGACGATGACGATGACGATGACGATGACGATGACGATGACGATGACGATGACGATGACGATGACGATGACGATGACGATGACGATGACGATGACGATGACGATGACGATGACGATGACGATGACGATGACGATGACGATGACGATGACGATGACGATGACGATGACGATGACGATGACGATGACGATGACGATGACGATGACGATGACGATGACGATGACGATGACGATGACGATGACGATGACGATGCACGATGACGATGACGATGACGATGACGATGACGATGACGATGACGATGACGATGACGATGACGATGACGATGACGATGACGATGACGATGACGATGACGATGACGATGACGATGACGATGACGATGACGATGACGATGACGATGACGATGACGATGACGATGACGATGACGATGACGATGACGATGACGATGACGATGACGATGACGATGACGATGACGATGACGATGACGATGACGATGACGATGACGATGACGATGACGATGACGATGACGATGACGATGACGATGACGATGACGATGACGATGACGATGACGATGACGATGACGATGACGATGACGATGACGATGACGATGACGATGACGATGACGATGACGATGACGATGACGATGACGATGACGATGACGATGACGATGACGATGACGATGACGATGACGATGACGATGACGATGACGATGACGATGACGATGACGATGACGATGACGATGACGATGACGATGACGATGACGATGACGATGACGATGACGATGACGATGACGATGACGATGACGATGACGATGACGATGACGATGACGATGACGATGACGATGACGATGACGATGACGATGACGATGACGATGACGATGACGATGACGATGACGATGACGATGACGATGACGATGACGATGACGATGACGATGACGATGACGATGACGATGACGATGACGATGACGATGACGATGACGATGACGATGACGATGACGATGACGATGACGATGACGATGACGATGACGATGACGATGACGATGACGATGACGATGACGATGACGATGACGATGACGATGACGATGACGATGACGATGACGATGACGATGACGATGACGATGACGATGACGATGACGATGACGATGACGATGACGATGACGATGACGATGACGATGACGATGACGATGACGATGACGATGACGATGACGATGACGATGACGATGACGATGACGATGACGATGACGATGACGATGACGATGACGATGACGATGACGATGACGATGACGATGACGATGACGATGACGATGACGATGACGATGACGATGACGATGACGATGACGATGACGATGACGATGACGATGACGATGACGATGACGATGACGATGACGATGACGATGACGATGACGATGACGATGACGATGACGATGACGATGACGATGACGATGACGATGACGATGACGATGACGATGACGATGACGATGACGATGACGATGACGATGACGATGACGATGACGATGACGATGACGATGACGATGACGATGACGATGACGATGACGATGACGATGACGATGACGATGACGATGACGATGACGATGACGATGACGATGACGATGACGATGACGATGACGATGACGATGACGATGACGATGACGATGACGATGACGATGACGATGACGATGACGATGACGATGACGATGACGATGACGATGACGATGACGATGACGATGACGATGACGATGACGATGACGATGACGATGACGATGACGATGACGATGACGATGACGATGACGATGACGATGACGATGACGATGACGATGACGATGACGATGACGATGACGATGACGATGACGATGACGATGACGATGACGATGACGATGACGATGACGATGACGATGACGATGACGATGACGATGACGATGACGATGACGATGACGATGACGATGACGATGACGATGACGATGACGATGACGATGACGATGACGATGACGATGACGATGACGATGACGATGACGATGACGATGACGATGACGATGACGATGACGATGACGATGACGATGACGATGACGATGACGATGACGATGACGATGACGATGACGATGACGATGACGATGACGATGACGATGACGATGACGATGACGATGACGATGACGATGACGATGACGATGACGATGACGATGACGATGACGATGACGATGACGATGACGATGACGATGACGATGACGATGACGATGACGATGACGATGACGATGACGATGACGATGACGATGACGATGACGATGACGATGACGATGACGATGACGATGACGATGACGATGACGATGACGATGACGATGACGATGACGATGACGATGACGATGACGATGACGATGACGATGACGATGACGATGACGATGACGATGACGATGACGATGACGATGACGATGACGATGACGATGACGATGACGATGACGATGACGATGACGATGACGATGACGATGACGATGACGATGACGATGACGATGACGATGACGATGACGATGACGATGACGATGACGATGACGATGACGATGACGATGACGATGACGATGACGATGACGATGACGATGACGATGACGATGACGATGACGATGACGATGACGATGACGATGACGATGACGATGACGATGACGATGACGATGACGATGACGATGACGATGACGATGACGATGACGATGACGATGACGATGACGATGACGATGACGATGACGATGACGATGACGATGACGATGACGATGACGATGACGATGACGATGACGATGACGATGACGATGACGATGACGATGACGATGACGATGACGATGACGATGACGATGACGATGACGATGACGATGACGATGACGATGACGATGACGATGACGATGACGATGACGATGACGATGACGATGACGATGACGATGACGATGACGATGACGATGACGATGACGATGACGATGACGATGACGATGACGATGACGATGACGATGACGATGACGATGACGATGACGATGACGATGACGATGACGATGACGATGACGATGACGATGACGATGACGATGACGATGACGATGACGATGACGATGACGATGACGATGACGATGACGATGACGATGACGATGACGATGACGATGACGATGACGATGACGATGACGATGACGATGACGATGACGATGACGATGACGATGACGATGACGATGACGATGACGATGACGATGACGATGACGATGACGATGACGATGACGATGACGATGACGATGACGATGACGATGACGATGACGATGACGATGACGATGACGATGACGATGACGATGACGATGACGATGACGATGACGATGACGATGACGATGACGATGACGATGACGATGACGATGACGATGACGATGACGATGACGATGACGATGACGATGACGATGACGATGACGATGACGATGACGATGACGATGACGATGACGATGACGATGACGATGACGATGACGATGACGATGACGATGACGATGACGATGACGATGACGATGACGATGACGATGACGATGACGATGACGATGACGATGACGATGACGATGACGATGACGATGACGATGACGATGACGATGACGATGACGATGACGATGACGATGACGATGACGATGACGATGACGATGACGATGACGATGACGATGACGATGACGATGACGATGACGATGACGATGACGATGACGATGACGATGACGATGACGATGACGATGACGATGACGATGACGATGACGATGACGATGACGATGACGATGACGATGACGATGACGATGACGATGACGATGACGATGACGATGACGATGACGATGACGATGACGATGACGATGACGATGACGATGACGATGACGATGACGATGACGATGACGATGACGATGACGATGACGATGACGATGACGATGACGATGACGATGACGATGACGATGACGATGACGATGACGATGACGATGACGATGACGATGACGATGACGATGACGATGACGATGACGATGACGATGACGATGACGATGACGATGACGATGACGATGACGATGACGATGACGATGACGATGACGATGACGATGACGATGACGATGACGATGACGATGACGATGACGATGACGATGACGATGACGATGACGATGACGATGACGATGACGATGACGATGACGATGACGATG
Source organism: Plagiodera versicolora (assembly GCA_037013635.1). NCBI lineage: Eukaryota > Metazoa > Arthropoda > Insecta > Coleoptera > Chrysomelidae > Plagiodera > Plagiodera versicolora. Next base: position 96,611 of record CM072991.1, read on the forward strand.
ACGATGACGATGACGATGACGATGACGATGACGATGACGATGACGATGACGATGACGATGACGATGACGATGACGATGACGATGACGATGACGATGACGATGACGATGACGATGACGATGACGATGACGATGACGATGACGATGACGATGACGATGACGATGACGATGACGATGACGATGACGATGACGATGACGATGACGATGACGATGACGATGACGATGACGATGACGATGACGATGACGATGACGATGACGATGACGATGACGATGACGATGACGATGACGATGACGATGACGATGACGATGACGATGACGATGACGATGACGATGACGATGACGATGACGATGACGATGACGATGACGATGACGATGACGATGACGATGACGATGACGATGACGATGACGATGACGATGACGATGACGATGACGATGACGATGACGATGACGATGACGATGACGATGACGATGACGATGACGATGACGATGACGATGACGATGACGATGACGATGACGATGACGATGACGATGACGATGACGATGACGATGACGATGACGATGACGATGACGATGACGATGACGATGACGATGACGATGACGATGACGATGACGATGACGATGACGATGACGATGACGATGACGATGACGATGACGATGACGATGACGATGACGATGACGATGACGATGACGATGACGATGACGATGACGATGACGATGACGATGACGATGACGATGACGATGACGATGACGATGACGATGACGATGACGATGACGATGACGATGACGATGACGATGACGATGACGATGACGATGACGATGACGATGACGATGACGATGACGATGACGATGACGATGACGATGACGATGACGATGACGATGACGATGACGATGACGATGACGATGACGATGACGATGACGATGACGATGACGATGACGATGACGATGACGATGACGATGACGATGACGATGACGATGACGATGACGATGACGATGACGATGACGATGACGATGACGATGACGATGACGATGACGATGACGATGACGATGACGATGACGATGACGATGACGATGACGATGACGATGACGATGACGATGACGATGACGATGACGATGACGATGACGATGACGATGACGATGACGATGACGATGACGATGACGATGACGATGACGATGACGATGACGATGACGATGACGATGACGATGACGATGACGATGACGATGACGATGACGATGACGATGACGATGACGATGACGATGACGATGACGATGACGATGACGATGACGATGACGATGACGATGACGATGACGATGACGATGACGATGACGATGACGATGACGATGACGATGACGATGACGATGACGATGACGATGACGATGACGATGACGATGACGATGACGATGACGATGACGATGACGATGACGATGACGATGACGATGACGATGACGATGACGATGACGATGACGATGACGATGACGATGACGATGACGATGACGATGACGATGACGATGACGATGACGATGACGATGACGATGACGATGACGATGACGATGACGATGACGATGACGATGACGATGACGATGACGATGACGATGACGATGACGATGACGATGACGATGACGATGACGATGACGATGACGATGACGATGACGATGACGATGACGATGACGATGACGATGACGATGACGATGACGATGACGATGACGATGACGATGACGATGACGATGACGATGACGATGACGATGACGATGACGATGACGATGACGATGACGATGACGATGACGATGACGATGACGATGACGATGACGATGACGATGACGATGACGATGACGATGACGATGACGATGACGATGACGATGACGATGACGATGACGATGACGATGACGATGACGATGACGATGACGATGACGATGACGATGACGATGACGATGACGATGACGATGACGATGACGATGACGATGACGATGACGATGACGATGACGATGACGATGACGATGACGATGACGATGACGATGACGATGACGATGACGATGACGATGACGATGACGATGACGATGACGATGACGATGACGATGACGATGACGATGACGATGACGATGACGATGACGATGACGATGACGATGACGATGACGATGACGATGACGATGACGATGACGATGACGATGACGATGACGATGACGATGACGATGACGATGACGATGACGATGACGATGACGATGACGATGACGATGACGATGACGATGACGATGACGATGACGATGACGATGACGATGACGATGACGATGACGATGACGATGACGATGACGATGACGATGACGATGACGATGACGATGACGATGACGATGACGATGACGATGACGATGACGATGACGATGACGATGACGATGACGATGACGATGACGATGACGATGACGATGACGATGACGATGACGATGACGATGACGATGACGATGACGATGACGATGACGATGACGATGACGATGACGATGACGATGACGATGACGATGACGATGACGATGACGATGACGATGACGATGACGATGACGATGACGATGACGATGACGATGACGATGACGATGACGATGACGATGACGATGACGATGACGATGACGATGACGATGACGATGACGATGACGATGACGATGACGATGACGATGACGATGACGATGACGATGACGATGACGATGACGATGACGATGACGATGACGATGACGATGACGATGACGATGACGATGACGATGACGATGACGATGACGATGACGATGACGATGACGATGACGATGACGATGACGATGACGATGACGATGACGATGACGATGACGATGACGATGACGATGACGATGACGATGACGATGACGATGACGATGACGATGACGATGACGATGACGATGACGATGACGATGACGATGACGATGACGATGACGATGACGATGACGATGACGATGACGATGACGATGACGATGACGATGACGATGACGATGACGATGACGATGACGATGACGATGACGATGACGATGACGATGACGATGACGATGACGATGACGATGACGATGACGATGACGATGACGATGACGATGACGATGACGATGACGATGACGATGACGATGACGATGACGATGACGATGACGATGACGATGACGATGACGATGACGATGACGATGACGATGACGATGACGATGACGATGACGATGACGATGACGATGACGATGACGATGACGATGACGATGACGATGACGATGACGATGACGATGACGATGACGATGACGATGACGATGACGATGACGATGACGATGACGATGACGATGACGATGACGATGACGATGACGATGACGATGACGATGACGATGACGATGACGATGACGATGACGATGACGATGACGATGACGATGACGATGACGATGACGATGACGATGACGATGACGATGACGATGACGATGACGATGACGATGACGATGACGATGACGATGACGATGACGATGACGATGACGATGACGATGACGATGACGATGACGATGACGATGACGATGACGATGACGATGACGATGACGATGACGATGACGATGACGATGACGATGACGATGACGATGACGATGACGATGACGATGACGATGACGATGACGATGACGATGACGATGACGATGACGATGACGATGACGATGACGATGACGATGACGATGACGATGACGATGACGATGACGATGACGATGACGATGACGATGACGATGACGATGACGATGACGATGACGATGACGATGACGATGACGATGACGATGACGATGACGATGACGATGACGATGACGATGACGATGACGATGACGATGACGATGACGATGACGATGACGATGACGATGACGATGACGATGACGATGACGATGACGATGACGATGACGATGACGATGACGATGACGATGACGATGACGATGACGATGACGATGACGATGACGATGACGATGACGATGACGATGACGATGACGATGACGATGACGATGACGATGACGATGACGATGACGATGACGATGACGATGACGATGACGATGACGATGACGATGACGATGACGATGACGATGACGATGACGATGACGATGACGATGACGATGACGATGACGATGACGATGACGATGACGATGACGATGACGATGACGATGACGATGACGATGACGATGACGATGACGATGACGATGACGATGACGATGACGATGACGATGACGATGACGATGACGATGACGATGACGATGACGATGACGATGACGATGACGATGACGATGACGATGACGATGACGATGACGATGACGATGACGATGACGATGACGATGACGATGACGATGACGATGACGATGACGATGACGATGACGATGACGATGACGATGACGATGACGATGACGATGACGATGACGATGACGATGACGATGACGATGACGATGACGATGACGATGACGATGACGATGACGATGACGATGACGATGACGATGACGATGACGATGACGATGACGATGACGATGACGATGACGATGACGATGACGATGACGATGACGATGACGATGACGATGACGATGACGATGACGATGACGATGACGATGACGATGACGATGACGATGACGATGACGATGACGATGACGATGACGATGACGATGACGATGACGATGACGATGACGATGACGATGACGATGACGATGACGATGACGATGACGATGACGATGACGATGACGATGACGATGACGATGACGATGACGATGACGATGACGATGACGATGACGATGACGATGACGATGACGATGACGATGACGATGACGATGACGATGACGATGACGATGACGATGACGATGACGATGACGATGACGATGACGATGACGATGACGATGACGATGACGATGACGATGACGATGACGATGACGATGACGATGACGATGACGATGACGATGACGATGACGATGACGATGACGATGACGATGACGATGACGATGACGATGACGATGACGATGACGATGACGATGACGATGACGATGACGATGACGATGACGATGACGATGACGATGACGATGACGATGACGATGACGATGACGATGACGATGACGATGACGATGACGATGACGATGACGATGACGATGACGATGACGATGACGATGACGATGACGATGACGATGACGATGACGATGACGATGACGATGACGATGACGATGACGATGACGATGACGATGACGATGACGATGACGATGACGATGACGATGACGATGACGATGACGATGACGATGACGATGACGATGACGATGACGATGACGATGACGATGACGATGACGATGACGATGACGATGACGATGACGATGACGATGACGATGACGATGACGATGACGATGACGATGACGATGACGATGACGATGACGATGACGATGACGATGACGATGACGATGACGATGACGATGACGATGACGATGACGATGACGATGACGATGACGATGACGATGACGATGACGATGACGATGACGATGACGATGACGATGACGATGACGATGACGATGACGATGACGATGACGATGACGATGACGATGACGATGACGATGACGATGACGATGACGATGACGATGACGATGACGATGACGATGACGATGACGATGACGATGACGATGACGATGACGATGACGATGACGATGACGATGACGATGACGATGACGATGACGATGACGATGACGATGACGATGACGATGACGATGACGATGACGATGACGATGACGATGACGATGACGATGACGATGACGATGACGATGACGATGACGATGACGATGACGATGACGATGACGATGACGATGACGATGACGATGACGATGACGATGACGATGACGATGACGATGACGATGACGATGACGATGACGATGACGATGACGATGACGATGACGATGACGATGACGATGACGATGACGATGACGATGACGATGACGATGACGATGACGATGACGATGACGATGACGATGACGATGACGATGACGATGACGATGACGATGACGATGACGATGACGATGACGATGACGATGACGATGACGATGACGATGACGATGACGATGACGATGACGATGACGATGACGATGACGATGACGATGACGATGACGATGACGATGACGATGACGATGACGATGACGATGACGATGACGATGACGATGACGATGACGATGACGATGACGATGACGATGACGATGACGATGACGATGACGATGACGATGACGATGACGATGACGATGACGATGACGATGACGATGACGATGACGATGACGATGACGATGACGATGACGATGACGATGACGATGACGATGACGATGACGATGACGATGACGATGACGATGACGATGACGATGACGATGACGATGACGATGACGATGACGATGACGATGACGATGACGATGACGATGACGATGACGATGACGATGACGATGACGATGACGATGACGATGACGATGACGATGACGATGACGATGACGATGACGATGACGATGACGATGACGATGACGATGACGATGACGATGACGATGACGATGACGATGACGATGACGATGACGATGACGATGACGATGACGATGACGATGACGATGACGATGACGATGACGATGACGATGACGATGACGATGACGATGACGATGACGATGACGATGACGATGACGATGACGATGACGATGACGATGACGATGACGATGACGATGACGATGACGATGACGATGACGATGACGATGACGATGACGATGACGATGACGATGACGATGACGATGACGATGACGATGACGATGACGATGACGATGACGATGACGATGACGATGACGATGACGATGACGATGACGATGACGATGACGATGACGATGACGATGACGATGACGATGACGATGACGATGACGATGACGATGACGATGACGATGACGATGACGATGACGATGACGATGACGATGACGATGACGATGACGATGACGATGACGATGACGATGACGATGACGATGACGATGACGATGACGATGACGATGACGATGACGATGACGATGACGATGACGATGACGATGACGATGACGATGACGATGACGATGACGATGACGATGACGATGACGATGACGATGACGATGACGATGACGATGACGATGACGATGACGATGACGATGACGATGACGATGACGATGACGATGACGATGACGATGACGATGACGATGACGATGACGATGACGATGACGATGACGATGACGATGACGATGACGATGACGATGACGATGACGATGACGATGACGATGACGATGACGATGACGATGACGATGACGATGACGATGACGATGACGATGACGATGACGATGACGATGACGATGACGATGACGATGACGATGACGATGACGATGACGATGACGATGACGATGACGATGACGATGACGATGACGATGACGATGACGATGACGATGACGATGACGATGACGATGACGATGACGATGACGATGACGATGACGATGACGATGACGATGACGATGACGATGACGATGACGATGACGATGACGATGACGATGACGATGACGATGACGATGACGATGACGATGACGATGACGATGACGATGACGATGACGATGACGATGACGATGACGATGACGATGACGATGACGATGACGATGACGATGACGATGACGATGACGATGACGATGACGATGACGATGACGATGACGATGACGATGACGATGACGATGACGATGACGATGACGATGACGATGACGATGACGATGACGATGACGATGACGATGACGATGACGATGACGATGACGATGACGATGACGATGACGATGACGATGACGATGACGATGACGATGACGATGACGATGACGATGACGATGACGATGACGATGACGATGACGATGACGATGACGATGACGATGACGATGACGATGACGATGACGATGACGATGACGATGACGATGACGATGACGATGACGATGACGATGACGATGACGATGACGATGACGATGACGATGACGATGACGATGACGATGACGATGACGATGACCATGACCATGACGATGACGATGACGATGACGATGACGATGACGATGACGATGACACGATGACGATGACGATGACGATGACGATGACACGATGACGATGACGATGACGATGACGATGACGATGACGATGACGATGACGATGACGATGACGATGACGATGACGATGACGATGACGATGACGATGACGATGACGATGACGATGACGATGACGATGACGATGACGATGACGATGACGATGACGATGACGATGACGATGACGATGACGATGACGATGACGATGACGATGACGATGACGATGACGATGACGATGACGATGACGATGACGATGACGATGACGATGACGATGACGATGACGATGACGATGACGATGACGATGACGATGACGATGACGATGACGATGACGATGACGATGACGATGACGATGACGATGACGATGACGATGACGATGACGATGACG